>JAPMOR010083037.1:97850-126771 GCA_026543865.1 Argiope aurantia
AAATTTAGTTAGAAATAATAGAATAAAAAGTTAGTTAGAAATAATAGTTAGTTAGAAATAAAAATAACAAATTTCTAACTAACTTAATAATTAAGTTAGAAATCCTAATAGTATATAAGTACTGTGAAAATCATTTTCCCGCTTTTCCCCCTCTTCTGCTCTTGTATGGCGCTGTGAGCGGACGTGCCTTGTCCGCATCACTTGTAAATAAATTTTGCCTTTCCGGGACGGATTAAAGCGAGCTTAAAAATGCAAAGTGTCTTCGAAACTGCCTTCTGCTTCAAAATTATGCTTATATATATATATATATATATATATATGCGACAAATACATATATATATGTAATGATATTTTAACTCTAATTTCAATTTAATTAATTTTCAAGATTTTATCTTAAGTTAGGCCAGAGTAACTTTATTCTAAAATATTCTCTTATTTCGTGATCCAATTCCACTGTTTCTACTTAATTAATTCAAGAGAAGCTTTGTTAAATTGCTGAATCTGCTAAAAGTCTAACTATCCCACGCTCCGCGTGACGAGGCAAAATACCGCTGATGAGGCAAATTCTTTTTTAAAATCTCCCTGTGTTTCCCCTGCCTTCTCCGCGCGTGTAACGAAAATCCCTATCGAAATCTCGTAATATGTTAGCGCTATGAAGAAAGGATTTCCCTGTCAAAATCATAGGTTATATAAGACCAGGGATAAAATGTCCAAGAGCGTTTTCCTCATTCCTTTTCTGTGTGCTCATCGCTTGTACATATGCCTGCTTCTTAAAAATGAAATAAAACGACGTCACGAAATAGCAAGTCTCTTCACTGTCTTCAAACTGCATTCCGATTCACATAAGATAATGCTTATATATATATATATATATTCTACTTGTATTTGTCTCAATAAAAGATAAACGACTCTGTATTGTCCAGACGCCTGTTTAGTTATAGAATGAGGATTAATCAGTGAGAGAGGGCGCTTTGTATGACAATTGCGATATGAAGCTCTGACATTTCATACCGGAACAATTTCACAACTAACTGCCCATTCATAGACTTAATGAATTATGTCAGAATTTTAATGCATCGCTTTGCATTTAGGGTTGGCAGAATAAAAACGTGAGATATTCAGCTGTCAGTAAAAATTATCTCTTAAGTCATTGAATTCGGAGGGGGCATGTTCTGTACAATTTGAAAAGTACTCTACAAAAGCTTTTCTTCATTCTTAACAGCTCAGGATTACTACCCGTGTCGAGACAGAATTGGGCCTAGTCTGTGAACAAACTACATTCCATTTGATTTTTTTAGGAACTAACTGGTTTTGAATTAAGCTTGAAAGGAATTGAAATTACATTTTGGGTTCATCTTTTGTTAATTCTTTGGGGGTAAGGTGGGATAAAAGCTTTTTCAACTTTTACTTAGTTTTTTTATACATGAAATATATTTGAACCAAGTTCGGAATGATGGTTGTTTATAGTCATACTGTTGAATATTTTATTAAAATTCTTTATTCAATTAATAGAATTTTCAATTGATAGATTTTGTGCACTCATATGCTATGAATCATAAGTATATGAATGTAAAAAAAAAAGTTTAAAAAAAGCGAGAGGAATCTCCTCAAATTTTCTCGCATATTCTCTAATATATTTGTCCTGCCGGAGAAAATCTTGCATGATATTGGTATAGAATAATTACGAAATATTAACTTTTGGCATGAATTTAGCCCTTTTATTAAATCTATCGTGTCATCCTTGGCTGGATTTTTGGCGAGTAATCCATGGCATGCCGTTGATAGTACCAGAAGATCAAATTTGCTCTTTAGAACATTTTTCTCAATCCTATTGAAACAAAGATTTGACACAAAATTGCAAACGTAATCACAAAATCCCATACCTAATTTGATATATTTTAGTCATTGCGTTTTTGAATTATCCCATTAACATGTTTCTGGAAATAAACAGACCGACAGACAATCAGCCCATTGTTGGCTTTAATCTCACACTTTGACAGATGTTACACTTTAGATGTCAAACTTGTGTACCGAATCTTATTTATCTAATTCTCCTCATTTTGTAATTACAGTGTTAACTTATATTCGAACAGCAGGACAAACGGACTTCTTACGAATGGATTTTGCTCGCAATTTGACAGAAATATGGAAATTTGATGTAAATAATGTATACCAAATTTCACCCATTGAGCTCAAAGCGCCTTTGAATTATCTTTGTCATAGACAGTCAGACAAACATTTTTCAAAAATGTGTTTTTCGAATTCAGGGAGGTCTAAACATGGAGACTCGGCAAAATCTAGAGTTCGATTTTTTCGATGATTACTATACTTCCTTTATATTGATAAGCAGGAACAAAATATTATTATTGATTTCATTTCAATCCTTTTGAAAGCAAAACTAAAAACTGAATTTTATGCTGAATCTCAGAAATTTTTGTTGAATTATTGTTTGAGATATTACATAAATGATGAAAAATATTTTGTAGTTAACATAAGACTTAAATATCGAGCGATTCTGTTTGCAATACTCATATTCAGTAATAATAATAATTAATAAATAACAATAAAGATGATTAATAAAATAAAACGCTTGGTTTTATTAAAAAATATCTTAATATTAATTGCAATTTCGTCATTTACATTTTAAATTAAAGTTGAAGTTTTACCGGAAATGGCAACAAATTAGCAAAATATATATTCTAAATTGAGCGAAACGATCTAAACAATATAAGTTTGGTATGACTATCAAAATTTGAAGATTAAAACTGTGTTGTTTGAAAATCCTTTAAGAGACCAGTTACTTAAAATATTTAATTGAAAATTGTAGTGAGCGGTAATACTGGCGAACCGGCTGGTCGCCAAAGGCGGCTAGTACTACATAAACGAGAAAGTAAAAAATTCTAAATATTGTAATAAGAGGATGGTGAATAAAATGGCTGTTCTGACAGTAATAAAATGAATATTGAATAAGTAATAATAAATAAAGAATATTACTAAGTTTTTATGAACCATTCAAAAAATGACTTATAAACTAATTATCAATGCAGAAATGAATGTAATGAATACATATTTTATCAACATTCAATTTTTAAATTTTTATGAATACATTTAATAAAGTATTTAAGATTAAAAATTTATCATAATTAACTAAATGAAAAATAATCTCAAAGATAAATTTTCTGTAAATATATTTTACAATTCAGAACAATCAATCATTCAATCAATTGGTTTTTTTTAAATGTTAATTCTCAGTGTTCATACCTTTGATCACGAATTTGTTTGGAAATTCTACAGTACTTTCCAATCCTATGTAAGGATCCTTTATTTTGTAAGGAATTATTAAGATATTCATTAGTTAAATGAAATTATATAATCAAGAAAAAATATAATCAAAAATATAATCCACACCACTAATATTTCCACATAATATTCCATTTAATAAATAGGAGTGTGAGAAACTTGAGATCTCAGATATCTTTCATAATTTTTACCTTACATAATAACTGTTTTAAAAATCTATTATAAAGGAATAAATTGAGTCAAAATCTACTTCAATATACCTCTAGAATTTGTTGCCTATATATAATAATAATAATTAATTTTGTTTCATACTAATTTTGAAGCCGAATAAGAGAGAGATTAGTCCTATAATGAAAACTATTGAAAATATTAAAAAATTAAGAGTTATTTAATTTTTTTTAAATTTATAAGTGTATTGAATGCTATTCATATTAAATTCTTTTTCCTTTAGATTTAGAATGAAAACACTGAAGTTCCTACCTAAAAAAATATTGGATTGTTTTAGGTATAAAATATCTAAAAAAATATTGGATTGTTAACCAATCAGATAAAGGGTTGGTTAACAATTATTCTCGAGTTCATTTCAATCTAAATTTTTTTCCCCTTTCCCTAATATCATGAGAATACTATTCACAAAGAACCTAAATAATCATGTAAGTTATTGTTTCAATTTAGTTTCTGATTTACCATTCACTCGTAATAAGGTTTCCTTTCTGTGGTGCTGGTGAAATATTCTAGGTTTAAAATTCGATTTCACCCAAAAACTTACCGGGCATATGATCTAATTTAAGTTAAATATAGCGTCAAGATCGAAGTTATTTGTGCTGATGAAAAGGAAATGGTTGGCTCCGGAATGCCGCCTTTGGTTTATACTCATTTAACCACTGTACATCGTGATGCTTCGAAACGGGACATTCATATTACAAAATCCATTAGTCTTTTTCATCGACCAACGTCCATCAACGAGATTAACAGCATTAATAAAATCATGCCAATCAAATTTGAAGCCCATGCGGGCTGGTGGTAAGATCTTTGCTCTCAAACCTCAGAGTTGAGACCCGATTTCACCGAAGAAAAGTCGTGCCAGCAGGTCGGCCAAATATCCTCCCACTGGTGTTGTGCGGAAGTTTGTAGAAGTGAGTGCCAGCTAAGGTGTCAACTGATCGCGGTTCAAAATTACGAGGTCTGTTCCAAAGTAGCCTTTGTGTTTTTTTAAACCCAGACGTTAATATAACTAAATTAAACCAACTAAATTTGATGAGTTATATCTTTTCATAACAAAAGAAAATTTTATTTAAAATTATACTTGCATAATTAAAACAGAGTTATAATTGTTTAGTTATTTATTGGCCTTATTAAATGGCAAAATTAATCGGGGAAATCATTTTAGTTACTAAGATTTGGGCTGTGTGATTGTTGCATTTCTCGATATCTCTTGAAACGTTTGAATGGTAGAAAGTAGACAATAATTGATGACATAATTAGGGGATATAAATATTTATATGATACAAAAACTGTAAAATCGGATTAGGGGTAGTGACTGGTCATTGCCTATTTGGGTTTCCTGATTATTTTAAATATATAGATATATATCTGATCTGTTCTGATTGTAAATGAATTTTTGATTATGTAACTGAATTATAGATGCTACAAATACTATTTTAGTATCTTTAAGATATTATTAGCAAGGATATTTTGAAATGCTATATTTCTTAATGCATCTAGAAACACAGAATTTCTAAAAATTTTTACAATTGGGGCTGTGCATTTTCTAGAAAATTCATTTAATGTCAAATTCAAGTAAACTAAACTCATAGGACTCACTTCATGTAAGGAAAATACACTTTTTTATATCAGTTTGCATTTGGTTGTTATATTTTGTTTAAGTGTACGAATCCGAAAAAATTCGTACTGATGACGAGGTCCTCGAGCTTTATCTTGTCTTTTAGGACTGGGCATTCTTGGATCAGAGCTTTAACGAGAAAACCAGGATTAGTTTATTTTATTTTCAAAGTTAGATCAGAAAAACAACATATATGTTGACAAATTATTTTTTAAAATTTAATTAAGATGATAGGGCTTCCGATTTTACAGAGGTAGTTCCAAATTTCAGCAACTCATCTAGGATAACAAAATGTTCCAGGTTTTATCCTGATTTCGATTAAGTATTGCACAGTGTTTCAAATTCTACATAATTAAACAATTTGAAATATTAAAAGATTAAATGTTTAATAAAAATTCACATTAAAAGGTTAAAATTAATTTATTTTCCATAGAAGTACCCACGTGCTGTGGATTAACATTCCAAGCCAGATTTTGAAATTTTTTTTTCCCGAGACTGGAAAGTATTTCTGAATTGAATTAAATCACTCAGATGTAATCATTTTTTTAGTAGATCATATTATCTTATTTTGTTTTTTTAAAATCAGCTTTTGATTAATTTTTTTCTATGCTTTAACTAGACATAGAATGCTGTATTACGCCTATATAGAATTTTGTTATGCTTAATTTGCATGAAATAAAAGAAAGAAAAAAATTCAGCAGCAAAAACAACAAAAAAATGTTTTTGCTTAAAATTTTTTTTATTTGCTTTTTGAAATTTTTATTACCTCATATATGATCAATTAATTATTTTATTGTTTCTGAACTTTTATTTAATTTATTTAGGCAAAGTTAATTCCAGATTATCCACAGACTACGATAGAACGGCATCCCTAAATATGCAAATTCCTTGGATAATCCACAAATTAACAGAAAAAGGAAACATATCAATATGAAAAATGATTTTAAACAATTTATATTAGGGATCTCTATACATAATCAAGAGTTAAAAAGCCACCTTTTGTGATGAGCTGCCTTTAGTTTCAGTTACATTTCTTGTATAGAACTTAATTTTGCTATTCCCTCGACAAAATAATTTTTAAACAAAATATTTAGATTTTTCAGACATTAGAAACATCAGTGTCTGAGTAATCTACAGCAAATCGCTTGGTGTCTTTTGTAACAGCATATAATGTCAGGTTCTGATTCCTCATGTAAATAGCGTAGATACTAAACCAAAACTTTCTACCTTAGCTTTCATAAATGGAAGGAAACCACGCTATTTAATATTTAATGAAAACGTCAAGAATTTCATTACAGTGATGGTAAGTACTGTTGAACATTATGAAAATATTATTTTAAAACTTGTTAAAATTCAGAAACCATTTCTACGACAGTTAAAACTGTATTTCTAAAAACCAGTTTTTAAAATTTTTAAATGGTTATAAACAATACAATTTTTATACGTTAAAAAATTTGGGAACTATCGCGAAAATAAACAAAAATCTAGATTAATGTTTAATTAAAATGTCAAATATCGCTTTTATTTGCATAATCGCACATTGTAAAGCATTTGCAATTACTTTACAGCTCTAGCTCAAACGGTCTTTCCTGTAGAGGTACAATGCGCTGAAACATGTTTTCATTTATTATTAGTCGAAAAATTAAAATAGTATGTATCAATGTTTACAGAATCGTTGATTTATTTTTTTTACAAAGAAATAAAAACTCTCTTTTTTTTAAAAAAAATACCTTTTAATTTTTAAAAATTACAAAAAATTGTAATTGAAACAGCTTTTAAACGAGAATATATAAGCGATACTGTTTAGTATAATTTTTAGTACTCTTTGCATCTTCCTTAGCTAAAGTCCCAGATAGCATGTTTGGATTCTAAATCGCGTCAGAATGTTGTTTAAAATGTAGAATTTTGCTAGCTAAACGCAAAGCTTGGGTCTTTCCTTCTGATTTGTTTATATTTGGCGCTTTTGATGTTTTATGTCAGAAGAAAAACTCCTTTACTTTTAAGGATTTACTTAATAAAAACAAAGTTTTTAATGCCAGCATTTTTACTTCCTGGTATACGAAGTATACAAAGAGGAAGTATTGTAATCATCATAAAAAAATACTCTGTCTTAAAATTTTGAAGAATTTTTGTTTCAGATCTCTCCTAGTCCGAAATCACATTTTTAAGTAGATTCTTTGTTGAGAAATTATATATTCCAATGTTTCTCTCGCACCATTTTGGGAAAAATTCTGATGCCTAGAACGCAAATCCACACTGAAAAAATAATTAAATAAAAGTTATATATTCAAATGTTATGCATATCTACTGGATGTCGCTAAAAAATATTTCTTTCTTGAATTATTGCAATTAAGCATATACTTCTAATTGAAAGTGTCATCGCATACGGCAGCAAAACGTATGAAAATACTTTGAGGATAATAAAGTAGAGGTGCATAGTAAAAATTTATACTTTTTATAGAGGGGAAATAATAAAAATTACACTTCTATATGATACTCATAGTGAAAAAGTGTCAGTGAGTAAGATATTTTTCTTATGCATACCTATGTGCATTCAAAGATTCATGCCTCTTTTGTAAAATTTTCTGACATATTATATAGCAAGCGAATTGACTTAAATCATTTTTTCTCGCATCACACCAGTGTCTGAGCGGCAATTTTCGTCGTATATTACAGGGATAATATACATATTACAAAGGATTAATTAAAGGGCAAAGTCAGAAAAAACAGTGCATTTTTTTAAAAAACTTTAATTAAATTTGTAAAATTTCAGGTAATAACTTTTAACTTGGAAATGGACACCTTCGACATCTATACGAGGATGCATTCTTTTAACAATAGTTTCTCAAATATGTTCGAATTCATCATATATTCATGATATAAAGACTGGCATTCGAATTTGAATGGATTAACAATAAGTTTATCGCTGCGAATTTTGCTGATAGAAATGCGTTCAGAAAATTTTTGTGTGCATAAATGAAAGCAAGAGAATTATTTTATTTGCTGACAATTTTACTATATGAGCACGTATCACTTTTTAATATCAATCTCCACAAAAGCTAAAGTGTTTTCATACAATTGTATACCTTATTTAACGTACTTTGCAACTAGATGTAAGTGCAAGGGGGAAAATGGTGTTTAAGAAATTTAGAAAGTTAGCGACTCAAAATACAGGGTGTTTATTTAGTCCCGGGACCCATTTTGATGTTTAATAACTCATAAAATAATGAAGAAATAAACAAACTTATGGCATTTATTGATGGAATAACTCATATATTTTCCTTTTCAGGTTTGAATATTTTTACTTTTGTAAATATTGTCTGCGCGTGTGGTTCATTTCAGATAATTTCATTTTCCAGTCTAAATATCTGTACTTTTGTAAATATCGTCTGCTTATTCATTGCATTTTTCTCTCTTTTGTTTTTGGCAACTATTGGAATGTTATGTTTACTTTTGATGTGTTTGTTCTATGTAGTATTTTTGTATGTGATGTTTTATTCGAGCGGATATTAAGGAGAATGCATACACCACAAGAGAAAGCACAGATTTTATGGTGGTTCATAGAAACGAAATCGATAGTGCAAGCACAGGGAAATTTCAGAAGAATTTACCAAAAAGCTCCTCCATCCAAAAACAGCATCTTGCGGTGGGAAAAGAATTTTCTAGAAATTGGAAGTATCGCAGATAAGAAACGTTCCGGACGTCCTTGCACAAGTGATTTTGATGTTGAGCGTGTCAGAGAGACATTTTTACACAATCCTAGAATATCTGTGAGATCAGCGGTTCACATTCATTGACAAGGGTCATGAAACTTTTTGAGTCTATTTAACAATTTATGTTATTAATTTTAATCTATCTTTATTATTTTATGAGTTATTAAACATCAAAATGGGTCCGGGACTAAATAAACACCCTGTATATAACAAAATATTGTGCTTAATAGTGCATTGTAAAAACTATAAGCAACGCCAGGAAAGATAATCTAGTCCATTTCCCATTTTTCTATTTTTTTTCTATATGCATTTGAATTATGGCCCCTCGTACGTCACATCGTGAACTTCTGCCTCGACAGCCTCACGCATTTCAGCGGTCTGAATGCGCTTATGAAAAATGAGTCCCTCTCAAATTTTCACGCGCAGTCTATGTTATTACGCGCTCCATTGTTCGAAAAATAAGAGATTTTGCAAACCTGACGGATGTTTCTGATTTCCAAATCAATTCTTTTTCGAAAACAGCAATAATCACTGTGATTAAAATGCGCATTTCGATTATAAAAACACCTGTTATCTTTTAATGGAAGGCTATTATGGAACACAATGGCTGTCTCAACAGCTCCGCTTTCGTGTTTAATATATACTATGAAAAGGAATATAAATAAGACCGCGATATTTTGGAAATGATAGCCTTCGAATAATGAATAACATTCTGGAACAAAAAATATGACGCGATGAAAGAGAGCGTGAATATAAATTCATAGATAATTTTCGGTACTCAATAGCCTTATTTGGAGGCGAAGAAAAAGGCAATAAATTATATGATTCGCCTTTTCTAACTTATATTTTGCCCCAGTTTTTTTTAAATGGGATGGTGTTGTTGTTGTTTATTAGGTTAAGGTGGAATATTTCAAGGGAAATAAACAAGTGATTTGACCCTTTTCCATAAACATATAATTGTTTAATTTTTTTTATATTTCAGGGGAAAAAACGTATTTAAAAATTACTTTTATTATATAGTAATAATTTTAATTTATATCATAAAATGGATTTTCCACACTTTCATTTATTTCTGAAATTATTATTTTGCATTTATCAAATATTTGATTGCTTTTGGAACGGAGATATATTTTTATATATTAATTATTTATAGGCTAGCATATTGTCTGTAATTCATGGATGCATAGTAAAAAATCCTTCAAAACCCTCTACATATTAGATTGTTGAATCAAGAGCTATCATATTTCAGACGGTGTTAATTAATGAATTGTTGGTATTTAATTAGAAGAGGGTTAAAAAGTTTTTATTAGAGTTTTAATAAAAAAATAATTTTAATTTTAATAATTTTTAATATTTTTTGCATATTACTTATAAGTACAATTTACTCCACTTTTTGATTTTAAAAAAATCGGCTTTTTTTGCAAAACCAGTTTTATTTTCGTACAATTACTTTTATCTAAACTTAAAACTTATTACAACACTGTTTCTCATTGCTTTTGTAAAGGCATTTATATTCATTCGGGTCATAAAGATATTAAACAGGTTTTTGTGTGCAACTTATCGCAACTACATTAAATTAAAAAGTCTTTAAAAAAAGTAAAAATCGGGACTGTCGAATAAAGCTCAAAGCATTAGCAAGCTACAATATTTCAGTATGGAAGTATTAAAGACGACGGCGTTAATATGACATATATTTATTCTTCACAATAAGTAGACGTACAAGCATATAAGTAGTTTTTTAGAATAACAACAAAACAAGGTGATGCCACTCAAGCTTAGAGTAATTATAGAATTGTTTGCTTGGTATGCAAGCAAACAAGAGGTTAGAATGTTCTTTAAGTTTGGCTTTACACAACTTTTAATTACATATTTATTATATGCAACTAAATCAATCTTAGCATCAGTTTTCTGTAGCATATTTTATATATCCTTGTATGAAAGATATTTTATCAAGAATACCATTTTTTAATTACATAATCAACACATTTACAAGATTTTTAGGAAATATTTTCAGTTAAACCAGTAATATTAACGAAATATTAATAATGACTTCTAGCAGATTTTTGAAAAGCAAAGTGTTATTAATTTTCATAATATATCAGTAACCTAATTGTAATCCTGTTATTGATGAAAAGTGTCATTTTGAGGATTAAATTTATGTTGTCGTCGATCAAAATGATAATCATTTTGGTTGTCAAAAATTACAATATTTATTAGATTTTTAAGTTCTATCATTAGGAAGTATTTTTTAAATATATTATTAACATAGATTTTATTTTATAATGTTTCGTTTTTTTGGAATCGCATTTTCTTAGCATATAAACACCAAAATGCAATAAAAAGAGCTAATAATATAGATAAAAAAAATGAAATTTTTATAACTTCATTTTAATTAGATGTTAAAATAAAATCAGAACGATTCAACGATTAATCCTCTTTCGAGGTGTAATGAAAAGAGTGTAAAAATTAATTGAACTATTAGCAAAATTATTTTAACTATTAACTGGGCCAAGAATTTTATAAAACTTACTACAAATGTCAAATTACTGAATTTCACAAATATTTGAATCTACTAACATATGTTGCATAAAAATACCGATTTGCTGCAATTCGAAAATACTAATTCGATTTGTTATCGAATTTCGCTTGTGAATATCTATACAAATCCCAAAATACAGAAATGTGGAAAGGCAACAGAGCTTGGAGGGTTAACAAATAGCAAAATATTTACTCTAGCAAGTTCTTTGATTTTAAATACAAACAAATAATAATAAATAAATATCTGCGTATGTCTTTACCTTAGAGTGATTATTTAGAATTTTGATTTAAAAATTAAGTTGAATCATGGAGCTTTATTACGGTGATAACATATTTATAAAATGAATTTTACACATTTCAAAATTTAAAAACATTATCGTTTTAATGATGCCAACTTAATAATCGCTGGAACTGTTTTGAAATTTCGGCAAATTTTTAAAATTACTTTTTCTTAATATCCATCAGTAGATTGCATTGTTTCTCAAAAATTCAAACAGTTTTCATTCGTTTATCAAATATTCAATCGCTTGATTTTCTGCTATTTTTGAAGGCTAAAAAAGGTGAATGCTTTTTGATATCTGTTTTATTTACAAGATAAATAAATAAAAAAGTTAAATGAACAATATTGCAAAATTTAGGAGACATATGTACCGGATATTTATGTTTTTAATAGCTATATAATGTTATAGGACTACCTTCAACAGAAAGGTTTATGGACATAATAACTAAAACTTAAGTAAAATAATTAATATAACCCGTCATTGATGTCAGACAATTTGGTGGGGTTATGGATATGAAGTTATATTTATACGATTTAATTGAAATTAAATATTATCAATATCACTGGTGAATGAGCTGGTCATAATTTAATTAAAACAATATAATCAAAATCAAATGGAAGAGTCCAAATAAAAAAAAAAGAAGCCATCGACGAAATAAAAATGTCAGATAATTTGGCGGGATCATGGACATGAAATTATATCTAAACATTTTTATCGAAAGTAACCTGTGAACTTAACCCTGGTGAACTAGCTGATCGTCCAAACCTTTTGTATTATCGTCATAATTTAGTTATTTAAAACAATAGAATCAAAATCAAATAAAGAATTCCAAATAAAAAATAAACCATCGACAAAACAAAAATGTCAGACAATTTGGCGGGGTCACGGACATGAAGTTATATCTAAGCATTTTACACAATAAATAAAAAGTAAGACAATTAAAATAGCACAGCATTAATATGAGACAATTTGACGTTGTTATGGGCATGAAGTTATATTCAAACATTTTAAATGAAATTAAATGTAACCAAGATCCCTAGTGTACTATCTGGTCACCCGAGGCGTTTGTATCATCATGATAGTTTAGTTAATTAAAACAATAAAATCAAATAAAAAAGTCCAAATAAAAAAAACATCGACGAAATAAAAATATCAGACAATTTGGGGGGTCGTGGACATTATATCTAAACATTTTAATCGAAAGTAAATAGAACCAATATCCCTGATGAACTAGCTGATAGCCCGAGGCGTTTGTATTGTCATCATAAATTTCCAGATGTTAAGTTAAAAATTAATTAAAACAACATAATCAAAATCAGATGGAAGAGTCTAAATAAAAAAAAAAAGAAAAAAGAAAGAAGCCATCGAGAAAATAAAAATGTCAGACAATTTGGCGGGGTCATGGACATGAAGTTACAGCCAAACATTTTAATCGAAAGTAAATGTAACCAATATCCCCTAATGAACCAGCTAGTCGCCCGAAGCGTTTGTATTATCATCATAGTTTAGTTAATTAAAACAATATAATCAAAATCAAATAAAGAAGTCCAAATAAAATAAAAGAAAGAAACCATCAGCGAACTAACAATTCAGGCAAGCAGTTAAGAGAAAATCAACCGTTATGGACCGTATTAAGTTGGAATCAATGGGGCCATTAATTTTCCATCAGTGTTTGTTCATCGGCAGAAAATATTCCTCAATCGATTTGATGGAAAAAGAAAACGTCTCTGATTACCTGCTCATTAACGGGCGAGGGAAGACAAAGCGCATATAAATGAGGCTGTCATACCGCAGGGAAAAGGTTTTTCTTAACGAATTCTTCAAATCGCTCCCCTTTTTTTTAATATTTTTTTTTCTTATGGGAAAACCGTGTCAACCGTCAGGCGCGCTGGTGTGTTGGCCGCCCCGCCTCTCAGGGCTTCCGAACAACCCGCTTCACTCGTGGCAGACGATACGAGCGACCGGTTGCAAACGATTCGCCGCCAGCTGTGTGCGAAATAGTCTGTTGCTTTAGCAGCATTCGCTCGCCAAAGTTCTAAATGTTCGTGCCGCCAATTCGCTTCTTTCCGGAATTCTTATTCAAAAAAAAAATAATAAATTGAATATTTGTTAGTGATGCCATTCTGGCAAAAGTAATTCTGAAATGAAAAATTTTTTAAATGTATGCTGAAATATGACTTACGACACGTGTTGTTGCAGTTGTATTTTGAACGAAATTCTTAAACGGAAGTTCTTTCTAATTGGTACTGAAATATAAATATTGGCATCTGTTTTGGCCATTATATTTGGGACGAGGCAATTTTTTGAAGGTACGATTTCTCTCTTAAAGTGGACAGAATCAACACTATGTTTTTAAATGAAATAGAATTCATTTCTGATATTGAAAATAAAATAATTACATATATATATTTATTTCTAACTAATTAGAATTGATCTTTATTTAAAAATTATAAAAAATCGTTTGCATTCTAATTTTTTGCAACATTAATTAAAATTCTTTCATGAATCACTATGCTGAAAATTTTAAATTGTTGTTTATTATACTATTCTGATAAGAATAATTTTGAGAAGAAGCTTCTTTGTATTCAGAGTTGAGATGTAACTTTTATACGAATTTGGTTCTAGTATTTGGATTCAGGTACGGTAATAATGTTTTTTAAGATACTTTACAGAACTATCAGTGTCTTTTGTACATGAACTTTTTTCGGTATGTAATGCGAAAAATTTATAGATATATTTACTTCTGTCAAAAGAGTTACCAAGCATAGATTTTATTGAAAAGTATTGCATTGCTGATCGAATAATATTAAAGTGATGTTTATCACTAATATTAAAAGCATAAGTAAATCAATTCATTTTCGAAATATTTATATATATGTATAGATAAATAGATGTTATTCTTTGATGCATTTTCACCTTTGAAGATACATTTATAGGTGAGAAAATTACTTAACCTGTTTGCTCGAGAATTTTGTGATTTTTTTTTATTTCTTCAGAGGAGTAGCGGAATTATGTGGTAAATATTTTTGTGCTTTATGAATTGAAAAAAAAAATGTATGTCTTCGATTTTCAGAAGAACGAAATTTTCTTAATCTTCTTCATGAAAGTATATTTGAACCTGCGTGATTATACATAACATTTGCTCATTCTGATGCTTTGCATATGAGATTTCCTAAACAGGCATTCACATTATTCGCTGAAATGAGCAGAAATATATGGAAAAAACTAATAAGAGAAAGGACTTTTGTAGTGACTGAATATAACTTCATAACTTCGATATAATTTTTGTACTGGGCATTGCAGAAAAATAAATTAATTATTCTAGTCATTAAAATTTTTGATTTTGAAGGAATTTTGGTCTGTTGTATTTTGCTGGAAATTGTATTCAACTTTTTTTTGAAACTGTTGCAAAAGCAAAAATCGCAATGTGGTATCTCAAACTCTATTCCTAAACAGTATGGATAATGATTTAGGAATGATTTAGGGATTTCTTACATTTGAATTAGTGGATAATTAACAACATAATTAATTTAAAAAGTTCATTAACGTATGAATTTCGTTTGAAATGATAATGAGATGCATCTTCTGCGACTTCATGCTTGGTATGTGATTTCACATAATCTTTGATAATAAACGCAGCTATTTGTCGTATTTTAATCCTCCAAGAATTTTCAATATTATTTCGACTGAAATACAAACATGACTGACGCTGAAAAATCAGACTCCTTTAACCAGCAGGATAACTGGGACCTACCATCGTCTTCAGTATCCTCAGGACAGTTGACAGATGATCCTACCAAACCATACCGAAAGAAGTATCGTTCGAAATCGGCTGTCTCTAATGATCCCAGGAGTCCCTATTATACAAGCCCAGGACTGGCAAGCGAAGAAAGTATGAAACTAGGAGGTCGCTTCACGAAATCGCAAAGTGTTTCTTGTGTGCCAGGATATGATTGTCAAACATACGCCAACAAGTGCCAGCTGCCCTTTAATGGAGGTATAGCCGGCCTGAATTTGTCGCCAGATGACCCTAAGGCTGCTACTATCCGGCAGCACTATTATCCAGAGGGTGGCTGGGGTTACGTGGTGTGCGTGTGTGCTTTTTTGGTAGAAGTGATATCCGGTGGAATTCAGGCAAGCTTTGGTCTGCTGTTGATCACGATAATGTCTACATTCAGTAAGGAGGCCACTCTAATCAACACAGGTAAGAAATTATTTTTTAAATATTAGTATGCAGTCTTTATTTAAGAACATGATTATATAAACTAATTTCTTTAAAATGTATTTTATATCTCTAAAATACTTGTTTATTAATGTTTATTAACAGCATAATAGTTGTAAACGAAAGCAATCGATACGAGTTAGAAATGAAAGTAAATATGTGGCGAGTTAAAAGTGCAGGCTGAAAAATCAGTATTGCCTTATATAAAATGTTATATAGATGCAATGTTTTATAAATCTTTTCATAATCTATAATTGTATTGTTTGTAATATATAATAAATCTACAATATTTTTGGTGCAGATCATTAGTCAAGTAATATTTTGTTGGCGGGGCAACTATGCATACTTAAATTGTGAAACAAAACTTTAAAAAAAAATGTTGTTTGTAGTTAGTAAAATCAAACATTATTTCATTTTGAATTCCAGAAAGGCGATTCAAATTGTAGCAGTTTTTCTTAAATATCTCACATTTGAATGTATTTATCTTAAATATATTCCGTTCTTTCTTTTTAGCACTTTGAACTTTTCTATTGCATATTACATTAAGATATATGTATCGCAAATTGATAATCAAGTGTCAAATAATGTAATATTTTGGATGGGAATTGTAACAATTAATTTATAAATGTTTTGAACTTCATTTTATTTCTGTTTATATCAGTATTTATATTCGTAATTTAGGAATTTCAGAATGACCAAACGATTTTCCGCTTTAAATTAAGCTCTTCAATTCAAATGCAGATTTAAACATCAAAATTTATGTAATTAGATGCACAAGTCAATTCACCACAAGACTTTAATAATTTTATAAATTCTTTTTTATGCATTTAAAAACTATAATTTAATTTTAATATTATTTCCATTAATATCATTGATTTTTTATTTATCGTTTATCGTTGGAGAAATTTTTGTAAATCATGTCGTGTTTTAAAGAAGTATTTGTATAAATGTTAACCCAAAGAAATGAAGTTTTCGTTTTGAAATACATTAGTCCAAAATATGCCTCCAGTATTAGTATACTTTATTTTGATGCTAAAAGTTAATATTTTTATAAATTCTTTTTTATGTATTTAGTAAATATAATTTATTTAATTTCTTAAACACTTTTTTCATTAAAAATAATGATTTTTTTTAAAGTCAATAATTATTGTTTGAGAAATTTTTGTAAATAGGATCGTGTTTTGAAAAAGTATTTGTAAAAACGTTAACGCAGAGAAATCAAGTTTGTGTTTTGGATTAGATATTAGTTCAAAATAAGCCTCCAACATTAATATATTTTATTTCGAATATTCTTAATTGACTTAAGTTGTGAAATATAAAAACATTAGAAAAAAACATGAAAAATAATTTACTTTAGTTGGAATTCTGTGATATGCAGGAAATAATTTAATTTGAATTTGTTTAACTGCATGATTAATGATTAAATGTTTATCAGTAAATTAATATATTTTGCAAACTTTGCTTTATCAACACGAGAAAATAATTTATTTCTTCCTATGATCTTCCTCTAAATAAATTAATGACAATTGGATTAATTGAATTCTTGAAGTATTTTGACGGTCGAAAGAATTTAGTTAGATATAATCACAAATAATTTAAATATTTATACAAAGATTGTTAAAAGAGTCATTTATTATTTTAAAGTCATTATAACGTCAAGATTAAATTGCTTTTAAAAATTACATGGCGTGTCATGATTAATTAAAATGAGTTTTGATGAGTTGATTATCATGACAATTATAAAACAACATTTTATAAATAATTCAGCACTAGTTTTGTTAGGAATTTAAATTATTTATAAATGAATATGAAGAATTTTAAATGTGGCGTTAGAAATATTAATATGCATTAAGTCACTTGGTGGTTGGGTGTAGTCTTTATTCCTTTTAATCCAACTTAATTATGTAAATATAGTTAACAAGCAAAAGCGCGGAACCTAAAAATGTGTTTGTAAGAATGGATAAGAATGATACAAATGGGACTGGATATTAAAATGTACTGGATAAAAATGATTACAAAACGTTTTAACAATTTACTGTCAAAAGACATCGTTATATAACTAAAAATGACCAAGTGACATATAATATGATATTGTATATAGCATATATGTTCATATGTACATACCGACATGCAGAATGTTTTATGTTAGAGATGACATTTTAAACAAAGAAAATTCATCTTCTTTTTCTTTTCACTTGGTCTCTTTTAGCAAGATATCGACGAAATAGTTACGTGAGCATGAAATAATTGGAAAAAACAATGTTCTATTTTCCCTCAACTTTAGTAGAAAGCTGATTATTTTCTTTAAAATACATAGCCTTATTATTTCCGAATAATAGATGATGTGCTTCTTTATTATTTTTTGAATTCACCCTTATTGTCTCTAGCAGATTTCTAATTTAACTTTTAAGGTTTTATTTCAACTATGCAACATTTATTTCATAATAAATACGAATTTAAAAGAACAGTAAGATATGAATTCGAATATTTTCAGTTCAAATTCTTTTTCATATCAAATTCATATTTTCTGGTTCAACGATTTCGCTAAAGGGCTGTTTATAAAATATCGTCTGTAATTCAAAATATTTTTGGTTAATTCTAAATCAGAATTGTGATTGTAAAAGAAATATTTCAGAATTGTTTTCGATAGTTAAAAACCTTTGTAACGTTTTTCCATCCTCAATGTTTTATTTAAAAAGATAAATATAAACAATAGTGAATGTCTTCCATTTTGAAAAATCTTTGAGCACATTTTTTATGTATGGCATTCTTTATTTTGAAGTTCTGTTTTATAACTGTTGTATTCAAAGTGCTTTTACACTGTATATTTATTACAATTGCTAATTTATTTATTAAAATTATAACACTTAAAATAATTACTTTTTAAATTGTAATCATTATTTTATTAAAATTATTTACTATTTATTTATTTATTACTTGTTATTTGTTAAATTATTAAATAGCAGAAAAAAACTTTTGTAAAACTTAAAAACTGATAAAAATTTAAAAATTGAGTTGTGTTTATGACTTATTTTGAGGTATAATTTATCTGAACATTTGGATGAATGTAATCGTTATAATAGCACCTTTCGCTTCAAATTTGATTTCATACGTTCTTTAATGGTAATATTTTTTTAAAAAAAGTAAAAGAATTTTGCATTCCAGAAATATCGGTATTAGAAACGAAAGACGTTTAGTAAAAATATAAGAAAAGTAATCTTTTTAATTTTCATAGGTTATTACAATTATAGTGAATGATAATTGTTTTAGTTTATCAGAATTATAACAGAATATTATTACTGAAAGAATTTGAAATTTTTCAATGTTCATTTAAAAATGTTATAAAAGAATACCAGGTGTTGGTTTTGTATAGATAAGGTTTCTCTTAAAAAATATCGATATTTTATTCCATACGATTTTATAAATAATTCTGAAAGTACCAGATATCTAATTATTGTAATTACTTGGAAGGGGTAGATAATGATTCTATCAGGCTTTCATTAGTTGAATTTAATAATGGCCCCTAGAATGAAAATTGTCCAAATTCAGCTGCAAAAGTCGTAGTTTCTTTTTTTAGATACAAATGATCCAGAACTCGTGACAATATTCCCTTTCTGTCAAAACAGAATCTATCATAGAAATTTCTTCAAAAGTTATGATATAACTGAAGGATGATATGCTGAATAAAGCAGTTGTATACAAACATTTATTTTATTAAATATCTTAGTGCGTTAAAATATATTATGTTGGATTTAATAATCGGGTCTTAAAACGTCATCTAGTGACATTCTTTGATTGTAAAGTCAATGAAATACTACATTAATCTCAATAATATATTAAAATTATAGAAATAAGAGAAAAATAGTTACGGAAAGTTTCCAAGCCAATTTTCGAGTAAAAACAAGACGATGATAATATAATCTATTTAGTGTAAATTTAGAATGAAGCTGTAATTTGTGAATCTTATTCAGAATCTTACTCAACTATTCCTACAAACGCAACTTTGTTAAAGCTGGTGACATGAAGTTATCTTATTATTGTGATAGTTACTATCTTTTAAAGGACTTAATTGAAGAATTCTGTCGGTAATTTTCAATCTAGATGTCCTCTTTATCAAAAAACTGATTGATATAAAATTTCTTCATACAAATTATGATTCTTCCTACAAATTGCATTTAAGAAATCAGAACTATAAATTTCTAAAACTATAATTAAAAATAATTCAAATTCATTGTAAATGAGTAGATTAATTTCAACTAACCTATTCTGAATAATCCCGACATGCGTTCTGAATTTATCAATATATTTAAATTGAATTCAGTTATAAACATTTATAAGTAATATTCTGGGTAAAAAATTAAATTTTCGAAAGACATCTTTTTGTTTTAAATTAATCTATTTTCTATCATTAAGATCTCTCCTATATCGATGTATTCTGTACAAGCATTCTAAAAGGATGATTTGGTCACTTGTAGATTTTTACTCATTGTTAACATAAATTGTTATTGAATATAAATCACATTACAATCTAACACAAATCATATGATTATTAGCTTTGTGTTTTATGACGGAATAGCCATTAATTTGATCATACTGACCAAAATATATTGGGTTGAAAGGATCATAGTAAAAGTTTGACAGAAACTGTACAGTAAAGGATGCGATATCATTGGATAAAATTATTTAATGAAAGCTAATTCATGAAATTTGAAAGAAAAATTAAACAAATTTAAAAAAATGTAAAACTCGAGTATTTTTATAAATTAGTGCAGGGAATGAGATTGAAGTATTTCAGAGAAAACATTAACGAAATTATTACTAACTTCTTAAATTGAAATGAGTCCAGTTCCTCACGAACTTTCCTGAATTAACAATGATGAGCTAAATTGTAAACTGGTTTTTATAAAAAAATTATTTATAAAAGTTTTTCTGATTTTTTTTTTCCATACAGTAAAAAAAACCCTGAAGTTTCTATATCAATCTCTCCTCTTAAAATTAAAAAAATTAAATTTTCCGTTTGAGAACTGTTGTCTGAAAATTAATTGCAATTCAGTGGAAAGTAATATTCTTGAAAATTATATAGGAGATTTTTTAAAAATGATTATTAGCATAAAACATAAATATCAAGGCGAAAAGGAATGCTTTCGCGTTATAAGATTTGAAATTACTTCCTGTCTTGTAATAAATTATTCTAAATACATAAGTCTTTTTGCTACGTTAAAACTTTATTTTCAATAACACCACAATCGAATGTTCAGGATTAATTGTGAACAATAATGTTTCTCAGGAGAAACTGCGAATGGAAAGTGAAGATTTCTCTTAACTGGTTATTTTTCTAATTACTCAGCAGATTTCTCGTAACTACGAATCCAAAAAATGTATAATATCAAAATTCACCACACATATAATTGAATTAGAGAACGAACAATTAAATTCTTCGCAGTTTCCCTCGTCTTCTGAATATAGTTGCAATCGATGTAAACAAACATCATGTGACAACACTGCACTGAGACTGCAAAACGCGGGGAGGAATCTTCCTACTTCTGGAGTTCATCTAAAATAAATGCTTTCAAATTCTCAAAACTTCATCAGTGCCTCTGTAGTAACCCAATTACTTTTTTTTACCACAATTACTCTGCCTGATCTTACTTGGTCTGGAGCCATTTTGGAGTTTTGATGCGTATGATTTCCAGTTTGGTACTTAATGATTAACCCTTTGCACTCGAATGTGACTCTTATTAACCATTCAAGACGGTGCTACATTTGGAAGTTTTATTTGTTTATTTTTTAATTTTAATTGTTAAAAATACCTATAAAATGATTCGGGAAAATATAAATAAAAATAATTATATATATTTCGAAGCAATGAACAAGTTGTCTTAAGTGAATAAATATGCATCGGATTACTTTTACGAGTGAAAAGTGTTAAAATTTAATAAAATACAGAGTTGGAACGGCAACCTAGCGCCACAAAATATCCTAAGTTATATTTAAGCATGCCATTATGTAATAAATCGAGCAACAATGCTTATAGGAAATTTGAACTCCAAAAACTAATATTCTATATTTAAATCATAAAGCTTTCTCAAATTTAAAAAGACACTATACACATAAATCATTTTATCTAAACAGTCTTTTAGTATCTGAAACTTTTTTGAGAAGTAATCTGATACTTAACGAATTAAGCTTGATAAAAAAAAAGCAAAGTACGAGAAAATATAATTTCCCTATTATATTTATCTTATATTTCCACAATCAATGCGTATCAAGACAAACAATAGCAATGCTTAACCGCAAACCTGAGGGCCGAAAACTAATGTCCTGTCACCTAAGTCACAAGGAACCGCCCTTGTTACCGAATTTACCGAAAACCGCTCCTGTCACTGGAGTTACGCAGAAAAGTTTCTGCTTTTATTGACAGAGGAGTTTTGCTCTTTTAGATCACAACTATTTTCGTCGTTTTCATGAATGAAGAATTTTTTTTTGTAGTTTTGATTTTATATTTTAGCAACATGAAGTGGTATAAAAATGGTAATAAAATAAAACAACCAGCTTGGAATATTAATATTTCTTTAACAAAATGTATTTAAAATATAAATAAGATATAAATAGTGTTATTTTGAAATGAAATTCAGATTAGGATAAATATTTTGCAGTTTCTTGTTGTTTTTTAAATTTTTTTAAAAAATATCAGATTTTGTCAGAATTAACATTTACTCAAATGCTGTTGAGTTTAGATTTTAAAGTATTTTTGCTATAAGCATTTCATACCATATAAAAGATAAAATAATTTTCACAAATTAGATTTGGATTATTTCTTCTGATATATCAATTAACACATATTTTTGTAACATTTTAACGATAATATATTAACGATAACATTTTAACGATAATTTTGTAACATTTAACGTTCTAAATCATTATTCTTTAAGTTTAACACGTTAAATTTTTTTCTCTTCTTATAAAGATCCGACAATTAAATCCAGAAATTAATTAGAGAAGTTTAAAATTATCCTACTATTACTTAACACGGTATAAATGAATGTTCCAGTTCAAATCTATTAAAATTCAGCCAAATCTATCTCTATTATATATAATAACATATGATAAATTTGAATATATGTTGGCGCTCTACGAGCTAGATCGTTTGATTTACAGACGCCAAATTTGGCCTATATTTCATGAGCGGTGAAAATGCACGACTCAGAGCAATTTTTTGAAATTTTACTTGATTAAAAATTAAATGATACCCCAACATAATTGCCGAAAATATTACAACCAAAAATGATCTTTATGTCATCTTGAAATTAAAAGATATCTTTTTAATGATATGAATTTTATATTTGTGAAAAGTTATTCTGAAATTTGACAGTTTTTTTTAAAGAAAATATCTTTTTTGTCTGATTTCCAAAAAGGGATTACATTATTACCCTGAAATCCACACCTTTTTCATCGTTTCATCAAAAAGTGAAGTTTTTACAATTTCAAAAAGTGAAATTGTAAAAACTGAAATAAATTTTAGAAGATAAATGAACCCGACATTTGCATTTTTAACCTCTTCGTCGTTCGTAACGCGTCTAGCGCGTTCAAGTGAAACTTTTGCAGGGCAACCATAACGTGCTTCAAGCGCTCTTCTACATTTTAAAAATTTTTAATGTTTAAAACGCTTTACTAATGTTTGGTTGTTTGAGTTTTTATTTTTGTTCTAATGCGGCAAAAAGCAGAGGACCACTGGGGAAAATTTTAGTAGACAGGAGAAGACGGCGTAATGGTTAATAACGCTATGATGTCGTGAGGCTAATTTTCATGCAATAAGTTCATGTACACAATGAATAGAACATATGTAAGACAGTTAAAATAACACGGCTTTAATGTATGTCAATTGGTGGAATCACGGGTATGAAGTTGTATCTAAACGATTTATATGAAATTAAATTCAACCAATATCTCTAGTGAACCAGCTGATCGTCAATGGTGGCTAATTATTCAATAAAGAATTTATTATCAAATGTAAAAATATACTTTAATTTAAATTATTCAATTTTATGTTATCAAAATATGTTAAGAGTAATTTTTTGACGAAGTTAAGATGATTAAGATTTTATCAGACGGGAAACATTTATAATCTAGGCAGTTTCTTTTTATTTATAAATATACTTTATGCTATATGAGAACTCTGAGATAATTATCTGTTGAATAGATCCTTATTTCAGACCTTAAATAGAATGAATGCTGACATTTTCAGTCTTAAAGTTTATCTTGAAGTTTGGTTATTGATTAGATACTTATTTTTTGACATTTATAGAAATTTTATTACTTGAGGATCAAAATTCATCATTTGTTCCTATGCGTATTTTAGAGATACCAGTATTCTGGCATAATCTCTAATAAATACGTATTATTAATCGCGTGATATTTGTGAGCAATAGTTCCTAATAGTGTGCGATCTTTGGAGATTTGTTTTGGCAATTAATCGCTGAAATGTTGTTAATACACAAGCATCAGAAAACTGAATATGTATTTTCGGTGCCTTTCTTCTGACCAACTGGAATCGGAATTTTGATTCAGACCTGTATTTAAAATCTTAAGATGACATACTAAATTAGATATTT
Organism: Argiope aurantia; assembly: GCA_026543865.1. Classification (NCBI taxonomy): domain Eukaryota; kingdom Metazoa; phylum Arthropoda; class Arachnida; order Araneae; family Araneidae; genus Argiope; species Argiope aurantia. Next base: position 122,360 of record JAPMOR010083037.1, read on the forward strand.
AAATCATCTCCTTTTTTAGTTATCACGTTTAGATGCTTGTGAAAGTATAGATCGACAAACCGACTTTGTTAGATGTAGTTTAAAATTCGATAAATATCTATAATTTAGATACTAATACTGATAAATTTTGTTTGAGAGATACTAAGATACTAATAGATACTAATACTGAGATAGATACTAATACTGAGAAATTTTGTTTTCGTTCCAATTGTGAGCAATATCTACTCCTTAGATGCTAAATTTGTGTATTAAATTTTCTTCTTGTTGCTCACTCCCTTTTGCAGTTATCGCATAAACTTATATTCGGATAGCCAGACAGATGCACTTCCTCTTAATGAATTTCGTTCAAAATTCTCCCTTTTGCAGTTATCGCTCTCTCCATTTTGCAGTTATTGCGTAAACTCATATTCGGATAGCCAGACAGATGCACTTCCTTTTAATGAATTTCGTTCAAAATTTGTCAAAAATTCACAGCTTTGGTGTACAGACAGTACACTAAATTTCATCTAACTCAAAGCATTTTATAATTATTGTGTTCAGAAAAACAAAGACATAGTTCAGAAAATGTGATTTTCCGTCTCAAGGAGCTTTCGAAATTGAGATCCCTGAAATCCTCTAGTTCGGATGTTTTTGACAATTACAATATTTTCTTTGTATATTTTCTTTGCATATTTTGTTTGCATATTTTGTTTACTTGAAAGTACAAATGGACGTCATTGCTTTAGACAAAATTTCTTTTCCTTTTTTTTTGGCTAGTAGTTTATAATTCAATTTCATCTTCAAGTTAACCCTTTATACTCGGAAAAGTAATATTCACCTAATACAAGGGTTTGTTTATTGTTCCGATAAATATATATAATTGTGATAAGTTGAATTTCCCTGAAAAATCAATCTTCAACTTTTTACCGTTGTGTAGGCGTGTTTTTAACATTCAAAATTGAAAAATAAATAAATAAAATGTAAAAATAATGTACCGTCTTGAATGATGAGTGAGAGGTACCATTCGAGTGCAGAGGGTTAAAACACGTTATTACGCTAAGTTAAAACTTGTTTCGATGAAAATATTTTCAGTTTGAAGGCACTAAACAATATAAAAATGTCGCTTTGTAGTAACGCCATTATTTTATCCATTATTCAGAAATTTCAGTGTGAATAATTGTTTCAATGAAATAATTATTTAAGAAAGGATTGATTAAATAGATAAAAACTGAGTAAACAATAGCAATGCTTCCAAGAAAACATATACAATTATGAGAAAATCGGAAAATATTTTAAAAGATAATAATAATAATAATGTAAAAGACAGATTCAAAAGGAGTTAACAATTTGCATCGTAACAATTTGCAATCTGAGCTATCGCATAAAGACTATCGTCGGATCAATTGATCTTCCTAATCGCTGTGAAATTCTTTATTGAATTGATTATCATAGAAGCACTTTTAAACATATACTGAGTCAGGATGAAGAAGTCTCACCACAGTGTAAAGAAAAATGCATAATAAATAAAGATATTTAGACAACTCTCTTTTTGACATTTGGTTGCCTTTAGCGTCAGATTACAAATGTCACAAAATATGGTTAAATATTTTTCCTTCTTACTTTGTTAAGTTTTGTAGTCAAAAACAATTCAAATCGACCGCACACTGGAAGCTATGAGTCAAGTCGGATCCTTGGTAAGTTGATTAATTGATTATTGGTTAATTTTATAGAGCTCTTTTTTATATCCACACTTTGTATGGAAGAAAAAAGAGGTTTATAAAATTAAACAAATTCCACTTTAAATATTAGTTTTATTATATATGTTAATATTTACTTCTAATTTTGTTCAATTTTATTAATAACTTTTAAAAAACAATAAGATCATATTAGGACGATTTAATTACGTAGTTATCATAGTACAAGATTATTCAAGTCACGATAAACGTTAAAAATTAATAAATGATGGTAAAAAAAGGCTATTACGTAGGATGGAAAGGAAATCGTTTATTTTTGTAACGGACAGTTTCATTTCTATCCATTTTTTAGAATTTATTTAACATATTTTCTTTCTGTGCAGCCTGATGGTTTATAGTTAGTGAAGCGATGCATCATACAGCAAAATGTTATTGGTCGTTTTATTTGTTTTGATATAATATTCGATTACACTTTTTATTTCTGGAAAGTGCTGTCATACTGATTTTTTTAAGAATCTATAGAATGCTTGAGGTGCATGTGGATTGTGTGTAGTTTTTGTATTCAATTATAGCTTCTTCGAATAATGTAATTTCTGTTTATAAATTTGCTGATTATCTGCGTGAAACGTTTTTCAGAGATTCATGCCATCAAAGTGTAAATATTCATCTGAAAGGATTAATACATTAAAATGATACATTAAAAGCATGTAAGCGGTTACTCAGAACTTCGTATTTGTGTATGAAATGCAGAACCATTTGCTATTTCATATTGTACAATATGTCGCATATAAATTCTTGTTTCACAACAAAATAAAATCGCTCCATTTACATCTTTCTTAGACAATTGATATGCTTCTTTATTCATTTAATTGTGAAGTATTGACTTTTAAATTTTACTTTTACTTCTGCATCACAGTATATTTCCAACCGCATCTTTACGTCGCTTTCTACAATAGTATTGTTTTGATTGGCCATCATCTTTCCTGTACAGTCCGGCATGCTTCTTTATTCATTTATTTGCGAAAAACCGTCTTTCAGATTTTCTCTTGACATCTGGATCTTTGGATATTGTCAACACTTTTTGAAATTTAGAAATACTGAAAATAGCGAATCACTTCCAAAATAATCATTGTTTTGACTGCAACCATCAAACGCAATTCTATATAATGATTTTGATTAGAACGAAAATATTATAAGCAATACAAAATAACTAACAAATCTGAATCTGAAAAACATTAATTACTGATTGAAGCAAGCAGTTAAAATATCTACAAAAAATTTCCTAACAAAGTTACTGTCTTGGAGAAGGTCTGAACTGATCTCAGTGGAGAATCTGTTGAAGTGATTGTCCATTAGACAAATGGAAGAAAGGGAGGGCGACTGATTTAATTTACGGTGCGATGGACAGATGGACAGCTCCTTTCTTTCAACGGATACGAATTCCCGATAGTTCTCAATCGAAAAAATAGGTTTGTAATGCGAAGATCAATAAAGGTAATGCACCCTGGCCACTCGAATTTCTATTGGAAAGAAACACTGAAAGAAATCTTCCCAGTACTTAAGGCCAATGTACATTCGTACAGGGGGTTATCGGACTGAAATAAAGGAAGGCTCCGATTTTACGTCCCTATGTGCTTTCTTAGAACTTCAACTTAATTGTGTTTATGTTCTATCCCCTTTTCAATTTGTTTCTTGGAAACAATCAGCCCCCTTCCATCAATTCAGTAGATGTTTTTATTTTCTCAGTAAGATTTGAAAGTTTCGATGTTAGTAGAATTTTGTTTTGAATTTAAAAGAATCAAGACTTTTGTGTTCTATCGTCTCTAATCATTTGAAAATTTTGAAACCTTTTTATATTTGAAACAAAAATATTTTTTATCAATGAAAAAAAAAAACAAAGTTACATCATTACATTTTCCACTGAGAGCATCTTTAATTCGACATAATTATATTCATGTTCCACCAGATTTTAATTTTTTTCTTAACGCATTCAACCTCCTGCCATCAATTGAGTAGATTCTTTTATTTTTCTACAAAGGATTGAAATGCTCCGTTACTAATACATTTCTCTCTGAATTTAGAAAGTTCTTTTATAATCTTTTGTTCCCGTTTAAAAAAATTTGAAAATATCTTTTTGTATTTATATGCAAAAATATTAATTATCGGGCAAATAAAATAAAAAGAAAGGAAGGCTATGGTTTTGCTTTTCTGATTGTATGCTTTCTTATAAGAATTTCAAATCATTTCCTTATGTTAATCTTCTGCGTGGTTTTCAATTTATTTCTTAAAAGCAATCAACTTCACCTCATTAATTCAGTAGATTCCTTTTTTATTCCCAGTAAGTATCGAAGAATTCTATGCCAATTGATTGCATTCTAAGAAGATCGATACTTCTATGTTCTATTGCCTCTAATGATTCAAAATTTTTCTAATATTTATGTAATTGAGCAAAAATATTAATTGTTATTCTGAAAAAAAGGCAAGAAAGTTACAGTTTTGCGTTCCTGATTGTATACCTTTCTATAAAAATTTCAAATGTCAACTTAATAATGTTATATTAATATTTACTTATACGAATTGCACAAAGAGAAAGTACAGTAATCGTCAAAATAATTCGAACTCGGGATTTCGACGAATCTCCACGTTTTAGACTTCCCTGAGTCAAAAAAACATATATTTTAAAAGAAAAAATTACATCTATCTGCATTCATCTACATCTATCTGCATTCATCTACATCT
>JAPMOR010083037.1:126781-137326 GCA_026543865.1 Argiope aurantia
ATCTGCCTTCAACTACATCTATCTGCCTTCAACTACATCTATTTATCTGACATTGAAATTTGGAAGAATGAAATTAGATTAAACGATGAAATTTGATTTATAGCATGTAAGCAGATTTATACCAACTTTTGGATGAAATCCATTCAGATGGTTGGTACATAGGTTTAGCTTCTGAAATGCAGATTTTTATCAAATCTTAACCAAATTGGTCAAAGGGTTAATCATCTATGGGCCATCACTTTTGTAGCACGCTCCCAAATTTCAGTAACTAAATAATATAATGATTTAAATAAATAAAATTTGATATGAGATCTTTTGATCACTTTGCGAGCATTGCATCAAATTTTAGCTTCAATCGGTTGGAAAAATACACTTCCAAGATACAAATTCGATTTCGGGTACTTGTATATTTACCGCATACGAGGTATTAACAACCAAAAATGAAAACACCAAAGATCACACGATAGATTCAATGAAATTGTTAGTTTCACCCAAAAGATCTATATTTTGTAACTTTGTTCGCCAATATCATGAAAGCATTCTTATCCTTACTCAACGTCCAGAATTTTATGCAAGAGGAGAGAGTTAACATTTTTAATAGAAAATATACGAGAAAATTTTGCGGACTTCTCTCACTGGTTCTGTATGATTCTTGAAAGCAATCTTTCTCCTGTCATCAATAATTTCATTCCTGTCATTCAATAATTTTTTTTATCTTTGATATTTAAGGAGTGGAATTCTTGTAGATTAAATTTTGCATTTAGTGAGATGTTTATGTATTTTATTGTCTCTAATTCTTATTGATGAGTGTATTTTTATATCTGATGTAAAAATGCTACTTAACGAACGTTTACTTTAAAATCACTGTTTAAACGTTTTCTTATATTTTAATTAATTTTAATTTCTTATTTTATAATAACTAATGTTCCAAATATAATTCTATAGTTTTGAATTCTTTAAAAATAAGGAGTCATATTTTTGTACTTGGAAATGAAAATACTATCAACTGAAATTCTTTTAAGAAAAAGTAATGACAATAAAAATGACTGAAATTGAAGTTGGAAATAAAATTTTTTTTCCTCGAAGTAAATTTGAATTCATTCATAACCTAAAATATCTAGAAAGAATGTGTTCTGTATAAAGCAATATAAAAATAATTTTTCTTAATATATTTGATATTAAAATTGAAGATGTGTTAAGTTATCATAATCTGCAAGCTCTGAAATACAAAGGAATAAAACTAAAAAAAAAAGGAATTTTATTAAAAATAATTCAAAAATTAGCATAACACATGTTGTTTCTTATGGCACTTGCCACGGACAAGCCCGCTGTTACGAAGACAGCGATTTAAGCCAGAGGGGGAGCGTCTTTTGTTTTTATAGTAGTGTCAACTAAGGCCAAGAGTATGACATTTCTACTCACGCATCACTCATTCGCTTGCGCAACCCCTTTTTACAGGGGGACACATTCACACATCTCACAAATAGAACAACGGAAGAACAACCATGCCCAAACTGGGACTCGAACCCGGGACGCCCAGAACACGGGGAAGACGCGCTACCCTTATGCCAGGACGCCGGCAGCATAATACATAAATATAAGTATCATAATTACAATGAAATTATATTTATTTTAATACACTTAAAATGAAAATAAAAATTTAATACTAAATGTCTTATAGTCCAAAAATCTGAATAATGCATTGTATATTCCGGAGAAAATACATTATAGTTAGACTCCTAAAATATATTTATTATTCAGGAATATGTTTATATATTATGGTATGTAAATACCATAAGAAGGCAATAAAAAATTAATATATCCATTTTGAAATTTGATAAAGAAAATAAGCTTTTAGAGAGATGCAAAATTTGTATTTTCTTATCTCGAAAATATTTTAATCGTGCCAATATTTTAAAAAGTAATAATGAGATTTTCGTTTTTCAAATTTACATATTTAATACATTTTCATAATCAATAAATTTTTGTTTTTGAGATTACAAATAAAGTCGATTTTTTTTAAAGTACATATCGCTCAAATTCCTAACTCTTAGAAAATTATTTGTTTGTAAAAAAAACAGAACATTTCTGCTTCTCTATTTAAGATATTATTTAAATAATAAGGAGCTTCAAAGTTCATTTTAAAAGTTTATGCTGCTTATTTTTAGTTTTAAGTCTGCAACTAAGCGATAGAATTAAGCATATAAAATTGCAAAAATCAGAAACATACCAATATCTCCAAAGTTCCTTATATTATTATAAGAATCAAAATAACAATAAATGTACAAAATAGAACGTGTCATATATATATAGGAAGTAAATTATTATGTCAAGGAAAGGGTTAAAGCTAAAAAATTGTGTTGCTCAAGGCTCAGGATAGAATTCAGAATTTCTTGATAATCATAATTTACGTGGTTAAAAAGAATAAAACTTTTAGAATGCAATATTTGTTAAAAAATGAACTGCTATATAAAATATATCAGAAAACCGGGTGTTTTAAATGTCTGAAATATTTTGGAATATAAGACACATCATTTTTATAATTTTGAAAAAATATCTATAATTAGTTAAAAATGTGTTAGTCATTATGTTAGAACCTGCAAACGGCAGCTTCTTACTATAAACATCATATAATTTTCTTGTTTTAACCTTTTTGTCGTCCGTAACTCGTCTAGCGCCTTCAAGTGAAACTTTTGCAGGGCGCTCGTAATGCGCTTTGAGTGTTTTTCAACATTTTAAAACTTTTAAATGTTCAAAACACTTTGCAAATGTTTACTTGTTTGAGTTTTTATTTTTGTTTCTTCTAATGTGCCGAAATACTTCAGAAAAATGGCAATTTTTGAGGATAGGAGAGGACGATTTAATCAGTTAATTGTTTTAACTCGTCAGGAAAAAAGCACAACATTTGGTGTTACAGCAAGTTTATTCGTCAGGAGTTATAAGTAGTGATAATTTGCAGTTTGAATTACAATTTTAGTAAAAACTCAAACGTATTCGTAAATTTCAATATGTTTAAAATATTTTGAGGCCAAGTCGAAATCAGAGGTACAAATAAAAGGTTATTATGCGTTGTACCATCTTTGCTTAATACCATTCTTTATAAATAAATTACGTTAATATGCAAAAAAATGTATGTTAGGTTAAGTAAATAAATAAATGTGATTATTGAAATAAAAAAACAAGTCATTTCATTACAACATAATTTCATACTACACATACTCTGTGTTTGATGAGTACACTCGTCATTGCTAAATTTTTACGACACAATTTAGATATGCATTTTCCGAAGAAGTCGAAACAGTTAACTGGTTAAGAGACTTTCTAAGAGTTCTGAATGAATTTCAATAAATATAAATATTTTAGAGGTCACATAACTTTATTCATTTCAGTATACCTTTAAAATTAGTATTATTAAAGCGAAAGAAGTCTAGAATTTTAATATTTGCAAAAATATCTGCAAGAAAGGGAGCCGCGGTGGCCTGGTGGTAAGGTCTCGGCTTCGGAACCGGAGGGTTTCAGTTTCGAGACCCGATTCCACCGAAGAACCGTCGTGTAAGGGGGTCTGTTGCACGTTAAATCCTTCCAAACGTCCTCCCGTTGGTGTGGTGTGGAGAGGCGGGTGCCAGCTCAGGTGTCGTCCTCGTCATCTGATGCGGTTCAAAATTACGATGTCCGTCCCAAAATAGCCCTAGTGTTGCTTTAAACGGGACGTTAATATAACTAAACTAAACTAAATCTGCAAGAAAGACATAATGCTGCATTCTATTCCTTCTTAGAAAAATATATTCTGTATTGATTTAAAGACCAAAAGGCCATATTGAGTTAAAATGCCAATATTTCCTATGAGACACCCCGATATTAAATTTCAAATTTTGAAAGTTCTTTGAACCATACCATTTTTTAAGATCCATAGGAAGTTGTCTTTCTTCCGTTTCTGAAGCACAAGCGGATCTCTGACGATGTTTGAGTCAGCGAAATTGTTTTATTCATAAGGAAGATTTGGTAAATTTATGATTCCTATTAATGGAAAGTCAGCGAAATCCTTTTTATTCGTGAAAAGTCAATAGAAATTTCATATTTGTTTTACTTCTTCCTTCTTTCATGGAATTTGATATGTGGGTGAAATTTTTTTAACTATTCTTTATTTTCCATTCCTTGGAATCTAAGATCTAATCGCAGTATTACATAGTCAGTATATTTCTTCTGTTAAAAAAATACACTGTGGCTTTTCTCAAGACATTGTCGTTATACATTTTATCGAAGATCCTGTCCCTGTTCTGCATTTATAGCAGACCATTAGGAGACAAAGATCATGCATAGAATCCGATAAATATTAAGATTTTAAAAAAATCAAATTTCTTTTTCTTTATATCTACTAATAATCAGTATATAGAAATACATATTAGCTTCTGTAACGCAGAACAAGGTTTAAAAATATCGTCGTTGAGGGGAAATCCCAACTTTTGTTTTGGCGTTCAGAGATTCAGACAATTTTCTGTTTTAAGGTCCATGAATAAAATTTAGTATGAATATTTAATTAGTTATGGCATCATAAACTTCATGTGTTATTTTTATTTTTGAAGTTATTTCTGTTACTGAATTAGACAGTTTTTCAAACACTTTTTTTATTTAGCAATGAATCTTTTTTATTATATCAGCTTTTATATTAATTTGATTTTACTGATTAGTTTTATTTGATTGTTTGTGATCATGTATGTAGAAGATCCTACATATAAAGGAGACAAATGTTAGGGGGAGATGGAATTTCACGTTGAAGTTCAAGGCAAATCCAAGTGATAAAAATTAATTATGGGTTTGCAAATTTAATTTTTTTTCTGAATTGTAACTAAGATTAATGAATTGAGATCTGTCGACTCATATTTTCTATTCAGTTGCAAATTATTGCTAATATTTTTTCAGCATTGTTGGAGGTTATAGCTAATATTTTGTTTCAGCATTGTTGGAGGTTATAGCTAATATTTTTTTTTCAGCATTGTTGGAAGTTAGAGCTAATATTTTTTCATTATTAATTTATTTTATATTTGGTACTGCATATTTTTTGTGATAGTGGTATGGTTTTTTTCTCAGTAAGATTTCAATAATTTAGTTTTATTTAAGTATTTGTGAAAATCATGGATACAGTAGATCCCACTGGATGGAAACAAAACTTTTCATGCTACTATATATCTACATCAAATGCACTATAGATAATTTTTTATTCCTTAAGCATTTTATCAATGTGTATAATATTCACTATTATAAATTGTTCAGATGGACACATCTTTTAGTAACGAAGAATTTTTGAATATGTTCTGTGTATGTATATTAGTGCTCTACAGGATATATTTTTTGGCTTATAGCTACTAAATATGGTACATATACACTTTGGAGGATCGAATGCTCACACCGGAGAAATATTTTGAAATATTATTGGCATTTTAATTAATAAAAGAATAAAACGATGCGTTTGCGTTTTAATATAATAATTATAGAAAATAAAATAGTACAAAACTGACTTTTACACCATTTGAAATATTTTCTTTATAAAGGCATAAATTTCGTAGTCGGTCAAAAATTTTTTTCCGAATTTTCGTAATTCTTAAAATATTTTTTACACAATTTTCAACAACAGATTTCATTGTTGTATTCACATTTTTCTTATTCCTCAGTGTTTCATTAAATATTTGATCATGTGACTTCTTTCAATTGCTGAAAACTATAAAAGAATGAAATGCTTATTGTCTGTGTAGTGTACATGGCGAAAACGCAAGTGAAACTGCATATTATGCCATGAGCCAGCGTATAATTTAAAACAGATTATTCGCACTCTTTAATTTTTAATGACTATATATCATGTTATTCTTAGGAATATTCAATAAAATGGTAAGACCTTTTAAATTAATCAGCTTAAATGCATCATCTATTACAATATGAGGCTTAAAATATTTTGTTGAGGTAATCGTTGAAATTAAATTCCGCATATAAGGTTTAATTAAAATTACTCGCAACAAATAACCCTCGCGAATCGGCTAAGCTATCGAAACCAGATCATATTAAAATTTTTAAAAAATCGATAAAAAATACCATAAAAAATTAATTCTACAAAATATCATTACTAACGTATAAGTAATTTACATTGCAATTATAAATTTGTATTACAATACAAAATTTCGCATGAATCTGAACAAAAATACCATTACAGAATGAATGAAATTCAATTTCATATAGTCGAAATTCGACTCAAACACAAAAAGCTTTTACTGCTGATTCGCAGGAATTTTGGCGAGAAAAGATCCTTTGTAGCATTTTCTTTCCCTTAAAACAATTCCTTAAGAAATCTTTTTATGTTCAATAAGATAAGAGTTTCAGAATATTTTAAATGGAGTCTGAATTCCAAATAGTGAAGAGGGGTTTTATGGTATTGTGATGTATGTGTAATATTGCTTCTTTGTGCAATTAATCTCAGAGTAAGGGGCAAGAATTTTACAGATATTTTAAAGGGTGCTAGATTAATAATCCTCACTCTCGATATTGGAGTTTAATTTAGCGAATATTTGGCGATTTGGCGAATTTAGAGGCAAAAGTTATTAAAGCACCTGAAAATACAAGAATTATGGCGATATCATTATTAGGATTTGATATCCAATGTTTTTCTAGAACATTTGATACCTTTGTCATGGAGAATATAAAAATGTGAGTGAATTCTTTCTTTGGAATATTGATTGCAAAGCGAGGGTTTTAGTTGTTTTGTTCTGAATATTGTTGATATGTGTTCATATTTAGTGATTATTTTTTTAAAAATATGTTACCGATTTCTGCAAAGACTGTCTTTGTGTACGCTCCGGCTGTATTTTGATACATGTGTTTCGTGTACCCTTGAGAAATAAAGCGTCATTACATGTTATCTAGCTTGTCAGCCTTCTTATGCTGGAAAATTTTTGTTTGTACTGCTTTCGCAATAGTATATTTAGCCATTTAATTTGAACAGCCTTTATAATTGAATGTTTCTAATGACATTGAATGAACAGTGATTATAACGAAATTGCTCGCATTATTTTGATTTATGATCGGTACGTGTATATTTTTATCCCCCCCCCCCCACTGATTAATCACCAAAAAATGCCAATCATCTTGGCGAATTTTGGGCATCTTAGAGAACTCGAAGTTCTTAGCATAATTTGATAACCGCCAAATAAGCAGGTAATTCAATCATCTTGGCAAAATTTCGTTATCTTGTGTATAATGGAGCTTTGCGATTTTGGCACAACCTCGAAATCGCCAATTAAACCCTTTATGCTGACGATGACGTAATCTGAAAATCGCGTAGTAAACCTGAGAGTCATAAAAATAAACAAGTACATTATGATCAAATCGAATCAATTTACGTGACATCATTGTCACATCATTAGCGTAAATTTGCACACTATTAAACCTTTAATAGTATATTGTCTTGAACTGAGCATTGATGGGAGGGGAGGGGTTGGTTTTACAAACCATCGATTGCCACTTAGTAACTCCCCAGACCCATATTGCTGCTGTTATGACCCGGTCATTCAATGACCTGGATGCAAAGACAAGATAGAGAATTATCGTTAATTCTTTATTAACGAGATGTAATCGATTTTTAGGAGTCAGTATTTCTGATACGAGTTTTCTTTAAAGATATATTTGCTCTTAAATATTTATATTCACGAACTGTCTGCAACGATGTTTCTGCTAAGGATTGCTACTGCAAAATTGATTTTAGGATGAACTATCTTCACGAGAAAGAGTCAGTGGGAGTTGTCTCCTTAAATCTTTCTCGCATACTCTTGAGTGTATTTGCGTATTCGTCAATGGCCGGAACTAATAATTGTTAAGATACATCTTTTAGAATGCGATCTTTGAAGATCGCAATGAATGCTGTTAACACACAACTTTTTAATTAATTAAAAAATTGAATATGTATTTCGGATGTCTTTTTTGACTAATTAAAACAAAACTATGATTATAGAACTATAATTGCAGTCGCAAGATTTCATATATATCAATTTTCAATTATTTATGTCAAAACTTTTTTCAGTTTATACCTGTGAAAGTATATATCGAAAGACGGCCAATCCCTTGATGGATTTGGCATCAAATCCGACGCGTATCAACATTGCAAATGTTAAATCTGTGCGCCAAATTTTATGGTTCGTTTTTTTTTACTCAAATTTTATTTTCTATTTATTCAAATTTTATTTTCGTTTTGTAATCTTGTGTTAACTTATATTCATACAGTCGAAGAAACATGTTTTATATGAATGGGATTCGTTCAACATTTGATATAATTCTACAAATTTGAACTAGAGATAATATACCAAATTCCATCCATAACTGAAGTAACTGAAAACGTTTTGAATTATCGTGTTCAGAGACAGGCAGACATAATTCAAAAAATGTGTTTTTCAGAGATTCTGAAATTGGAGATTCGCGAAAATCTCTAGGTTGAAAATTTCTTGATGATAATATTTTTCTTTATATACTTCATGTACCAGAAAGTAAAAATATTGTATTTTAAAAAAATCAAGCTTGTTGTATTTGTGACCATCTTAAATACAATGTGAGCAAAGAATTGCCCACTTTTTTTATTTTACAAACGCTCATCTACAAAAGATTAAACATATAAAAGGTAATTAATTAATTGAAATTAATTCGCCAGATTAATAAATTTAAATCCTACTTATGCATTTTTTAGAAAATATAATAATAAAAAAAATGAAATCTGCTATCGAAAATTTCAGGTTATCATGTCAGGACATTATTTTTTTAAAGTCACATGGTATCAATCCGACAGAAAGACATTTCACATGATTCATATTTCGCAGTCACCAATATCTAGAAAAGCGATGGTGTTTACCCCATCAAAATCAATCGAGTTTTAAAATTTTTCTCGAGGTCAAATTTTTTTTATATTTCCTATTCCCCCCACCCACTCATTCCCAATTTCTTCTCTGTGCTGCTTCTTGAGATAACTTCTTATGACCCTTTACTTTTTGGTCCGATAGGAGAATCGGGTACATGGCGGACATTCGTGCCAAGTTGTAACTTTTTATTAGTGATAAGTCTCAAAATGTGCCAACCTTCTTTTTCATTTTCTAATAGTTCTAAAAGCGAAAAAATGATGCCTCAAAAGCGATAAATCGTCAATTTTCTGCCTGTGTGTTTTGAGGCTTCAAAAAACTCAAACCAAAACATATTTTCACATGCTAATAATATTATTATTAAAACACAAGTAGTATATCCTAAGAGCATTTAGAGATATTAGATATTTAATATATTAATACAATCAAATTTAGAGCATAAAAAAATTAGAATTTAGAAATTCCGAAGTTTGAGCCTTGAATATATTAAAATTCGTATATCGGTGAAAATTTTAAATATATTCAATTTTAAAAATTCTGTAGGAATCTAAAAGTGAAATATAATCAATCTTAAGATATTTAAAACCACATGGATTCAAAAGCCGAATATAATCAATTTATAGCTCATAACGAATTCAAAAAATTTTAAATATTTGATTTAAAAAAAAACAATATATTTAAAATATCAAATTATTCAGAAAACTTGTTTAGTATTTTATAAAATTTAGATAATGAGCATTTATCTACATAATTAAATTTGACAAAACACTTTTAAATTAATTGATGACTCGAAACGTTCTGGCCGGCTAGTACGGCGAATTATACGGAGCTTAGATTGACAGCGCAATCAATCACATTATTGATTGACTTTATAAAAAAATAGAACACAAGAAATATCGCGTCGGAATTTCAAACAAGAAATGTCGAACATATGACATAGATAAGCTGAAAAGATATCATAAAATAAAAATGATTATTTTTGTAAAACAGCGTAAAAATTTGATTTGTATCATAGTATTTATCTGACATTGCTTTAGTTTGAAACCTATTAACTTAAACATAAAGGCGGTGGTTTATTAAAATAAATGTATTCGATCTTCCACTTTATTCCGTATAGTTTCTAAATATCTTTTATTCTTAAATGAATAAAATATTATAATTCAGTTTCCGCAGTAGTTTGAATACAGGGATGATAATTACGGATGTTGCAGACCGTGATACTAAGTCCGAGAAATACGCATTATGTGATAATATGCGTGCACTGCAGGAGTTTGTGTGTACATTTAATACGTCGCAGATTATAGTAATCATTTATGTAGATTATAATGTAGACAGTTATCATTAATATACAAATGCGACTAAATCAGAGCTGCATGCGCACACTGCATTTAATTTAGATGAGAGATGTCTAGTTGCGTAAAAGAAAACTCATCTCATTTTCTTTTATTTACTGCTGCGACTGCTACTCAGGTTGAAGTGTTCATGTTTTTTACTAATGTGAAACTTACGATTAATTAATCGAACAAAAAAGTTTACTGAAACATTGATTATACTTCGGTATTATGAACAAAATTTTAATATGCAAATAATACGTTATGCGAAAAATTAAATTTGTTGATCTGAAAACTGTCTGCATTTTTTCAATTATTTATGAAGTTTT
>JAPMOR010083037.1:143903-154013 GCA_026543865.1 Argiope aurantia
GATTTGTGTTTTAAATTAATTACTACTTTGACTTAATCACAGATTTAAATATTATAAATTTTATTATTTGATGTCCAAGTCACGCTCATTAACAAAGGCGAAGTATAGTATAGCTATAAAATCTAATGAATGCATTGCTTTAAAGTATTTATTGAAAAAGAGTTCGTTGAAAGTTCAGCTGCAAGACGAAAAGTCAGACATCACAGAAGTAATTTCTCTTTCTTTTCTATTAACACAGGAAATGAAAGTCGCATCGCCTTGACTGAAAATAAACACATTTCCTAGTAAACTTTGTTAGGGATTCTCGAAATAAATCATTTCCTATGGTTTCTTAGTCATGTAAAATAGACTTACCAGGGGAGATTCTAGCATGTTATTTTTATTTGATATTAAATTCTTTATGTTCAAATAGCAAAATATTTTTCACAAAGCATTTTATTGAAATTAATAATTTTAATTTATTGATAATAGTGCTTAAACCAGATAATGAAATATATAAATTATAGCTGAATTAAATTAAAATGCAGCTATCTTTTCAGGATTTTGAATTTTTTTCCCAACAAATTCGATTAACTTCAATTTTGTTTGAGCATTCCATCTAAAGTTTCAATGTGCATTTGAGGTTATCTCATCAATTTTATTGCTATCTCGTCGCTTCATATTGCCTAACAGTAATGGAACTCAACATCAAAGGAAACAGATGAATTCTTCTTGTTTCTAAAATCTGTATTATGTTGAACACAGGTTGGAAATTTTACATAGTAAAATTACTTCAGGTGGACTTAAATTAGTGAACTGCATCTATGAATTGATAGTTAGTTCTCGAAGAGTAAAATCTGTTCAATTCCTATGTGTTTATTCAAAATCGAGCCACATTATTTTCAATAATAAGCAAGCTTTATTATTAGCATTGAAGTAATACACTTATTAAACCAAATATTTTAAAATACCGAAAATCGATGTTTAATGATTAATGTCTACAAAACAAAATGTTACTAAAACAAAACTCATTAAAGCACATAGTGCATTTTTAAGGCACTTTTATATATTTAGCATAATTTTGGCAAAAAGATAATTTTGCCAAAATTAATGGCAAAATTATCTTTTAACATGGAACTGAATTTTAACATGGAAAACATGGAATTTTAACATGGAACTAACACTGAATTTTAACATGGAAAACATAATTCTTATAAAAGATCAGAGAAAAAGGATGTGTGCATTTGCTGGCACTACAAGACAAGATTGAAAACTGACAGAATTTTTCCATTCAGTGGTTTTATTAAGAGATTATGACAGGGATTTTTTTGATACGTCGACTTAGACAATGGAATTTAATGCATTTTTGAAAGAGATGTCTAGTGTTAGAGATTTTTATACCTTCTCTCGTAACTCGGGAAACAACATAAAATCAGCAATTTTTAGAAGCGCCTGTTTGAAATAGCTAAATGAAAGGGAATTTGGGTAAGGAAATAAGAGAATTTTCGAATAAAATTAATATGGGCTGATTTAGATAAAAATTAAACAATTAATTAGAATTTAAATTAAATGAAGAGATCATTACACATGCACACACGTACAAACTACATGCACACACGTACAAACTACATGCACACACGCACAATCTACACACACACACACGTACAAACTACATGCACACACGCACAATCTACACACACACACACGTACAAACTACATGCACACACACGTACAAACTACATGCACACACGCACAATCTACACACACACACGTACAAACTACATGCACACACGCACAATCTACACACACACACGTACAAACTACATGCACACACACACAATCTACACACACACACGTACAAACTACATGCACACGCGCAATCTACACACACGTACAAATTACATGCACACAAGCACAATCTACACACACACACACCTACAAACTATACACACACACGCACAATCTACGCACACACACGCGCAATCTACACACACACACGCGTGCACAATCTACACACACGCGCGCAAACATATTTGATAAATGTTCAGTCTATATCTAAATCAAAGACCTACAACATGATGCTAAGTGTTTGAAATTTCAATAATGCTATTGAATTCTTTGTCTGCTTTCATAGATTTTATGTAGTATTAAATTCTATATGACTTAAATGCGACCGTTTACGTGTATACACTTTTATATGAGCTTTATTTTATTTATATTTACTATCTTTATTAAATATTTATTAAATTTAGAATATTAGAACTATTCGGAATTGTTGTGCCATTTTTTTTTCAAGATTTATGGTAACATACTTAATCTGAGATTGGTGTAATTATTATAAAGGTAAATAGAGTACCTAATTATTGTAATAGAATTTTGCATTCATTTAATCTAATGCCAAAATCATTTAATACAATCAACGCTTCGCAATATTACTAATATCTTTTATGAATATTCTTCGCTATCAACTTTTAAAACAATAAAGCCTTTGTTTAAATTTTTGGCTGTTAAAATAATTAGATTACATAGAGCAGTATAACTAATTAGTACATGTGCGTCATTTTCGTGAAAACTTATTATCAAATTACTTAGGTAAGTTTAAATTTAAATCAAGCACCTTCAGCACAACGCTAAACATTGAAGTATTGTTCATGTTATTATAAGTTTTCTCTAATTAATGTAATGGAATGTTCTGATGTAAGTAATTACTTTACTGTTTTAACAGACCATAGTTTCAGACATATGGTTTGCATATAGTTTTAATCAGCAATGTAAAAGAGCTAGTTATATCATTTGAATAATATCAGCTACAACAAGATAACCAACATTACCGGAATGTAAATATCGAAGACGTTTCATTTAGTTTTAAAGGTAAACATAGAATCAAAATTGTATAATTTCATCGTGGAAGTTTTACTTAAATGATTTTAATTATATAAATAACTCTAATAATCTAATTGATGTTAGTATTTTATTGTTCTAACCAGTCATAATTTCAAAAATTATTCCAGTTCAAGACTCCAATCAGCAACACTATGAAGTAATGATTCCATCAAAATAAGTTTTAAAACTGTTTTTGATTGAATATAAGATATTATTCTATTGTTTATAAAACATATTTCATTTCTTAATACGTTTGTTTCTACACTAACTCAAAATTCTACAATTCGGAGCTATACTTTTATGCTCCAGTAATAATGTCACAGATTATTTCTCGTACGAATTCATTTTATGTAACATCAAATTGTAATAGAATCTTTGATACTTAATATTGTCTAAAAAAAACTCCTGCTTGTAACACAATTTTAATTTTTCATATACAACATATACAAAAAGAAGAAATTGTAATCGTAAGAATCTCTACGTTTCTGATTTGCCTGAAAAACACTGCTCCTCTGCGAGCTAATAAGTCAAAAACGCTTTGATATAGACAAATGATATTCTGTATATGATTTCTAATCCAAATGTGGAAATTTCCATCAAATTTTGAACGAAATCCATTAAGAAGTATATCTGTTCGATTATTTGAATACTGATAACTACAAGACGAAGAGAACTTGGCACAAAATTTGGAACACAGATTCGACATAAAATGTGTAGATTTGAGTCAAATGTGGAACCAAATTTGTAAAGAATTTGTCTTTTTGAACTTTCTCAGCATGTAAATGTCATGATTCAAAACGCAATGACTTGAATATATGGAATTTGGTATGTCATTTTATGGCCATAATTATTATTCTATGCCATAGTTTAGTTTTAATCATTCGGAAAAATGATTCAAAAATAGATGCGGTTTTCTGGTATTTGTGTATAAACCGCATCCCTTTGATTAATCGTTGAAGATCGCAGTCTAATAGACTCTTTTGTAATTATTGTTAGCTAATGGAATGCAATTAATAATAAGCAAATACATTTATTAGAGAGTTTATGAGAAAACTTCGGGAAGACCACTCAAGGTAATTGAAATTATTCCCAAGCTGAAATATTTATTCTTATCTCTCTAGTGGTTGAAACATTTAATTTTTAATCATCTTGGTAAAGATGGCAGCAACTCGGCATCTTTATTCTCTTATATTCATTCTTTTTTAAAGAACTTGTTATAAATTTGTGAAAAGCATAAAAATGAGATATTAAAGTATAAAAATTATATGATCATATTTAAATTGCATAAAACATTTTTGCTGACATCTTTCAATTATATTTACTTGAGAGAAAATAACTATCAATTTAAAACCAAGTTTTTATTGTATTTTATAAAAAAATGACCTAAATTAGTCATCAATATAAAATGTAATAAACAGTAAAAGGTATCTTTTAAGTACTTAAAGATAGTTGATGTTAAGTTTCATATCTTAATTAATTCAATACACGTAATAAAGAAATGAAAAATATTGAAATTGATAGATAGATTTATTAATACATGCCTAATATTTACCGCACGCAAATTATGTGGTCGGCTTTTTGATTTGACATTAGTTTTTATTTTCCTAAATGGTATATTCGATAACTCATATCTTAATGATTGATTTTTTTTTCATTTGTATTTTTTCCCATAATAAGCTTTTGGTTTTGATTTAGTTTTAGAAATGAGAAAATGTTATTTATGTACCGCATGATTTACATGTGATTGTAATAAAGATTATTTCTTGGAACTATTTAAAGATAATTTCAATTTATTAACTAACAATAATTAGGTTATAATTGGAAATGATTATACTAAATCTCAGTATCCAGTTAAATATCTAATGGATTAAGTTCATAATCTCATAATAAACAGAAAGTGATCTGAAGCATTTCGAATTTTGAATCCATTACTCATCAGAAAATTGATGCTTCTATCCCTAAGATAATTTTTTTTTGTAATAAATGTTTATTCTTTCGGTTTATATAATTGATGGCATTATAATCGCTGTCATTCCAATAGAGCCTTAATCAATTTTTTTTTCTTAAATTGTGTCCAATTTATCGTTTTTCGATTTGCATGTGAATAATTTGCCATCATTAGCATTCTATCCAAAAATCAAATGTAAATTGTAATTTTATTACTTGAATCAATAACGTATTTAGCTTTTCTGAATTTATTTTTAAACTTGCCGATTTTTGCGACCACTGGTGGGCTGTGAAATTAATTTTCATAAAATCTCTTATGATGGTTTGATGTTAGCGATTCTGTCAACAACGTATTTTAAAAGTCATAAATTTTAAATTATTGTGGATATCATATGCATTTTTGCCCATGGTTAATCTCAATGTAAACGAAAGCAATTGTGGCAAAGTACATGAGCATATAATATAATGTGTATATGTAATGATATCTCATTTAATTTAAATTCTAATTAATTTCTAATTTTTATCTAAATTTAGCCCATATAAACTTCATTCTAAAATGAAGTTCTTATTTCCTGATCCAATTCGCACTTTTTATTTAATTAATTCTACACGCGCTCTATAAAACTGCTGGTGTCAGCATTTTCTCCCGCTCCGAGCGACGAGATAAAAATCCTTAATGCTTACAAAATTGTTTAAAAGATGCCTATAATTCCTTTAGGTATCTTAAAGATTTCCTTACCTTAAGTTTACTGTGTCAAAGAAATCCCTATTAAAATCTCATAGTAAAAGCACTGAAGGGAAAAATTTTGGAGCCTTTTACTGTTGTGTCGTGATATAGACGGACGCATCGCTTAATCTTTATATGAAAATTATGCCTTCCTTATGGTGAAATAAATCGTTAAAATTTCAAAATTTTCTATTTGTCTGTTTTGTTAATGTTTGTTTACACATATGTATAATATGTTCTACATGCCCTGCTAAGAGACTGAATGCTTGTGTTGTATAAATGACTGAACCGAATTCAAAAATTAGTTTTTGTATTAAAATATCATACATAAACATATTTTAATTCTGGGTAACGCAGGGTTTATTAGCATATAATATAAAGCAGAGATTGCATGTACTTGTTAAGAACACATTGAGAAGTGTCATGAAACTTGCATATGCCAGTGTGGAATATATTTCGAATCTAACTATGCTATTTTTTTATTTTTTGAATTCAATTGTTTTGAAACTATTGAATTAATAACAATATTTAGCGAATTTTTAATGTTTTGCCTGTTTTCTTTCTGCTACCATTTTTTACAGAATTTATAAAGTAATTTATATACCATCTTAAAGAACAAATAATTTTCTTAATGATTGTAATATAAATGTCTTGCAATTTCTCTTTGATTTCTATAAAGTATGAACAGCGCAGATGTAAAATTATTAAAATAAAATGTCTTTATTAGCAATGACAATTTGTTATTTAAGCAAACTTGTTGATGGTATCACAAACAGAAATTTATGTATAAGAGATTTAAAATGAAAGTAAACACAACCAATTAACCCGGAGAATCAGCTGATCGCATTGCTAAGACTAATTAATCTCGCTAACCAGTAAAAGCTTGTTAAATTAGGATAGTAATCTAATATTGCCAAGAGAAACGTGAAAAAAAATCCTTTATACACACCAGCTAATTTTTTTAAAAATATAATATTCGTAAAGCTGAATGATAGCATCATTTTTCTTTTAAAAAACTGTTGCACAGAATGTTAAAGTAGCCTCGTATCTGAAAAAAAAAACATATGACAGCTACATTTATACTGTTTCGTAAAATGGAATATTTATATATGCTTAGATAACATGCATGGATCCACATACTTGTAAAGAAACGTGTACTCACATGAATTGACTCGTCGGACATTTTCTTGATTGTAGAACATGAATTGGTTTGTAGAGAATTGACTTGTAGAACAGTGTAAAAAAAATTATCATTAGCGTATTTTTCAAACGTTATCTTCAATTTGTTCCGTTTAATGAGAAAGTTTATAAGCTTATCTGTAAATTGTGTAAAACGTATCATATGCAACGCATTATGCGATTGAATTTAGAGATACCAAGTTTTGGCTCATAATTACTTGGGTTTTTATTATTCCCATTAAAAATACTAAAAATTTCAAATATTTTAATCAAAAATTAATCAATTTTTATTTTCTTAAATAACTTCGGAATATACTATTGCACAAATATCATTTTAAAAAATGACATTTTTAAGTTAATTTTTTTTATTCTGTATAATCTAATTATAATAATTCTAAAATTATTTTAAAGTATAATTTACAGTAATATTTTTTATAGCTTTGACTGCTGCTTTTAAAACGCATGTTTCAATACTATAAGAATTTTTTTTTGTGTGTGTACATTATCACTGTTGATAGAAAATTTAAAAAATAAAATAAATTTAAGCGTATTAATTTTGAAACATTATCATTTTATGATGTGTTTTGGAAGAAAATTGAATTTAGTTCGAGATTTTCATTAGACTCATAGAATATAAAAACATATTGAGTTATTTTAGTCAAATTTTAAGAAAACTAAAGTTTAAATAAATCTCGTTTTTGGACAACTAAGCATAAACTATCACAATAACTTAAAATAACAAACATGTCTCTCAAAATAACATTTCAATTCAGTAAAAATAATATTTTCCAAATTCGAACAAAGGTCTGTATAATGAAGGAAGAGGCTAAAATCTCGCTATAAAGGCTTTTCATTTCTTCTGTGTTAATTTTAATCGAATCATCGAATATAGATTAGATTTATGCAAATAACTTTATAAATATTTATCAGAATTCTTTTCGCAAGCTAATTTTCTCAGCATTTTCTTTAAGAAATACATATTAAACATCTTCTGAAGTATATAAATTAAGAATCCATTTGTTGAGTACTTTATTTTAACTAATATAAAAAAAATAATTCTCTTTGTAAAAATAGTTTTCAAGCTGTTATATTATAGAGAAAAATGTTATTTCAAAAATAATTTTAAAATAAATCTAATTAATATTCTATTAGAGTCACAGACATTTTGTCAAAACTCCCGTATGAGAATCATTTTCATGTTTTATTCATTGAGACTATCTTATTCATACACCAAACATTTCATTTCTTTTTCAATAACATTTTTAAGAAGCTGCAATTCACAACTTGATTATGCAAAAGGCAAAAACGAAAGATGTTTGTAAAATGTCATTTTATTTCATTTGCATTTATGCAGACGACTTTTTTTATAATGGAAATTTGCGTATTTCTTGTAGCGTATTTCATGATTTCCAAACGATGTAAACACTGAAAAATGGAAACAAGACGTTGTTAAATTTACTGTTATAGCGAAAAAAAAAGCATCGAGATTTTGATGAATTTCAATATTTTAACTTCCCTTAATCTGTTTTAGATTTAAAATTAAATTTTTGAATACATTCTCTGTGTTTGTGTGCATATGATAATTCTAAAACTCAAAAGATGATATTTGAATGCTGTCTTTACTATGAAATTATATACAGATGTTAAATTTTTTTAGCAAAATGTGTAGATTAAAGGAATGTTTACTATATTCTATTTTACTATGCAAATAAACAGTGTAATAAAAAACTGTGTTTAAAATATGCATATGATTTAAAAAAATTAATAGATTGTTTAAGATTATAGATTGTTTTTTTCGTGGAATTAAAAAAATGTGCCAAATGGTTTCATTATGAATTAAATAATATTCCGGTGATACATAAATTGAATTATAACAATTCTGCACTAAAAATGAAAGTTCTTTTTTACCAATATATTTTTTGCAATGTAAAATAATATTTTGATAGTTTTTAATGTTAGAACTATTCACATTGCATCCTTTCTGATATATTTTCCAAGTTTCCAGTTTAAATTGAATATTAGCTCCGCCATTGTCATTGTTGTCATTTGGAATAAGAAGTTTTGTGAAGCTTATAAATGGAAATAAAAACATGTAGCCAAATGGCTGCACCATGCAATGCAGTATCAACAAAATTAATAAGGCAAAATAGATAAAATACAAGATAGTAAAATAAAAGCTGAATAGAATTGCATTTCAAGTAAGGAAGTGTGTTATTTTTCTGAGAATCTTAAATTTAGACTTGGGTAGTGAGAGTTTTACTTCATGGAGCCCTGTCATAAACCTATCATCATGGTCTCTGATATGTTTATGTATAATCCTTCAATCTTCTGTATTAGCAGACGTTCCGATGAGTTTCTTGTCTCACTACAAGTTTCAGGACTGACCTCCTAGTCGCTGGGACAGTTAGTTGCCCGCGGCGTCCTAAACCTGTACTTAAAACCCTGTTGAAGTGAAAAGGTGGCAAATGGTGCTCAATAGAGAGATCCGTCAACGGATAATTATCATATTCTTGTATCGGAAGCCATAGAGACGTAATGGAGCCCAATTCTTCCTGTCGAATGACAGCACTGCATTAATCGGGCCCTCTGCTTTCCGGGCGATCGAGATGTCAGGAGGTGAACCTGTAATTCCGCTGTCAGGCAGACGTGTAATTTACAAGAATCTCTTTCGTGTCCAAAAGATGATGCACCCTTACATGGATTTCTAAACTTTTTTCTTTTGAGAGTGTCGATTATAGTTATTGGTTGTAATTATGTAGAATTATGTGAAAGCTATTTCTTGGCGTTAAAGTTGTGGGATGAAATGGGAAAATCCTGAAGAAGATAGCAATTATAGGATTCGCGTTCGAATTATTTTTATTATTGTTCCTATTGTCTTTTGAGTTAAATATTCAACCTTTAGTGTTCTTGCTATTCTAATGAATGACCTGCAGAATTGACTGAATATAGATATGTACAAATGGCATAGTTTGGATGGCGTCTCAAAAAAATTCAATCTTTTCTGTGAACAAGATAATACGGAAATATACAACTCATGTAATTTGAAATTGTAGATTGCAGTTGTAGATTTTAAGCTTTATTAAAATGTCTTTCTTAAGGAAGAGAAAGTTCGGTGATTAAGTGAAAAATATTCCTTGGCATTAAAGATGTGGAGTTAAATGGGAATACCCTGAAAAAGATAAAATTTCGTGTTAAATTTAATCTTTCTGTTATTAAATATTTGAATTAAATTATTCAGCCTTCAATGTTCTTGCAGTTTGAGTGAATGAATTGATTGAGCTTTCTATATCTACAAATGACACATTCAGCCTTGCATTTTACAATTGCACCACACGAGCATGATGCTTATAAATTGTACCACACGAAGCATGACGCTTCTAAATTGTACCACACGA
>JAPMOR010083037.1:154023-177343 GCA_026543865.1 Argiope aurantia
ACGAAGTATGATGCTACTAAATGGTGCCACACGAAGTATGGTGCTTCTAAATGGTGCCACACGAAGTATGGGGCTTCTAAATAGTGCCACACGAAGTATGGGAATTCTAAATGGTGGTGCCGCACGAAGTATGGTGCTTCTAAATGGTGCCGCACGAAGTATGGTGCTACTAAATGGTGCCGCACGAAGTATGATGCTACTAAAGTGTGTCACACGAAATATGCTGGTTCAAAAAGGTACCATATTTAATACTATGCTTAATGGCTCTTCATCATTCTAAACTTTCTTGAAAGCAAAACGATATAAAATGAAAGTATGCGACTCTTGAATTTTGGAAATTTATTTCCGACATAGTAAATTGCAATTGTAGATTTTAATTACACAAATACGTATTCTTCGAGTTAAAGGGAAGTGGAATGTTTTTGTAAAATATGGCAGTCTGCCCAAATTTAATAACATTTACTCTAATTACAATATTTTTTTCATTCTTTTAAATGTATTTTATAACAATCATTTTTATTGTTTTTAACGAACATTTATATATACGTGCATTTTAATGATATCAAATGCATTTTCTTTGCTTGAACGTTATCTTTGATATATAAGAGTAAATATTGTTAAAATTTAAATATACGATAGATGAACCTACCATAATATGTATATAACGCTGAGAAGTGCAGTGTAGAGATTCGAATTTCTTTTAACTATTTTCATTACTTTATTCTTAACGTTAATGAAAAAATTTGATTTTTATTTTATCATTACGTAGTTATACAAAGAAAAAGCTTAATAATCGTCAAAAATCTCGAATTCGAGACATTCGCTAATTTTCACTTTCCAGATCTTCCCGAATAAGATCCTTTCTGAGATTTTCTATCCTGTTACCTGCATGTAAATTAACGAATTAATACAAAACGAAGAGAATTGGATAAATAAAATTTGGTTCACAGGTTTAGCAAGCATCAAACTTTCTCAAACAAATATCTTTCACAGGGTTGATTTCCTGTCGGTCTGTACCTCCGTTCACATGCGAAGCAATAACCGAGAAATGCAACGCAACGAAATGAAATTTGATATGTGATCTTATGACAATGATTGAAAGCCAAAATTTGGAATAAAAACACAATCAATCGGGGAAAAATATATTCAAAAGGAATATTCTTTTTTCTGTTACTTGATGTTACGAGCATGTCAGTGATTTGTCAAC
Source organism: Argiope aurantia (assembly GCA_026543865.1). Lineage (NCBI taxonomy): Eukaryota > Metazoa > Arthropoda > Arachnida > Araneae > Araneidae > Argiope > Argiope aurantia. The sequence goes on from JAPMOR010083037.1 coordinate 155,231, forward strand.
AACAAAAATTCATCAAAGTTCTTGCTCTAGATTCAAAATAATAATAATAATAATAATAATCCTTAATTCACATCATAGATCTATATTTTGTTACTATTGCTGGCCAAATCCGCACTGGTATCTTTATTATATTACACAGCACATAATTTTCGTATGTATGATGATGAAAACAAAAACAGAATCATTCGTGGCTTTCACGGCTTTACTGAAGGTTTAAAACTTGAATTCGGATTACGGAGGAGGTAAATTTATTACAGAATGTGTGAGAAAGTTTTAGACATATCATTCTCGCTGGTTTAAAATTGTAAATGGAAATGATATTTGGAACAATAGAAATATCGGATGTGAAAATGGAATAAAGCTACTTACAGAGATACATAAAAACATGATATATATTGAAGCTTCCTAATTTAATCATTCTTTTAAATATCATCATGTTTGTATATATATGTAATGATATTTTAACTCTAATTTCAATTTAATTAATTTTCAAGATTTTATCTTAATTTAACCCATAATAACTTTATTCTAAAATATTCTCTTATTTCGTGATCCAATTCCACTGTCTCTACTTAATTAATTCAAGAGAAGCTTTGTTAAATTGCCGAATCAGCTAAAAGTCTAACTTTCCCACACTCCGCGTGAAGAGGCAAAATACCGCTGATGAGGCAAATTCTTTTTTAAAATCTCCCTGTGTTTCCCCTGCCTTCTTTACGCGTGTAACGAAAATCCCTATCGAAATCTCATAATATATTAGCACTACGAAGAAATGTTTTCCCTATCAAAATCATAGGTTATATAAGACCAGGGATGAAATGTCCAAGAGCTTTTTCCTCATTCCTTTTCTGTGTCGTCCTGTGTGCTCGTCGCTTGTACATATGTCTGCTTCTTAAAAATGAAATAAAACGACGTCGCGAAATAGCAAGTCTCTTCACTGTTTTGAAACTGCATCCTGCTTCACAACAAATAATGTTTATTTATATATATATATATATATATATATAATAAAGAAATTTATTGAGTTGAACACCCGAAATATTTTCACATATTAGATAATTCTACATTAGAAAATCTTCCTTGATTGTTATAACAACATTTAACTGGGAAATTACTTTCCGATATGTTTTAAATGTAATTTAACCCCGGTATTGATTAAGAAAGTTTGGCTATATCAAACTACCCTTCCCACAATCTAAGGTTTATAGTTAACTAATTTGACTTTGGAAAGAGCTCCGAATATTCGTTAAGTACCTTCTCTGTAATCAGACTAATTAAGAATCGTGTTTGCAAATCCTGCAATCCATTTCCAAATGCCACTTGCAGTTATCGCTGTTCCAGATGTGAATAATGCAATTTCCAAATCGGTCTATACTAGTTATGTTTAAAAGCCTCAAAAATTAACATCTGATGGCGAAATATATCAGAAGTTTTAGTAATAATTCATTGCCTTTATATTAAACGTCTGAGCTTTCTAGAATTATTAGACAGATACATCCATAGACTATTCATTAATTAGATCCTTAAACACGGCAATTTATATTCTTGATTAAAAGAAATTCTTAATATAGATCATTGGCATGTACGAAGTATTTGAAGCTACAATCTCCATTCAACAAACTTTAATTTAACGATGTTTACATGGTACGTGAAATTAGGAAAGATTTCTGTATAACATAATTTTATAGTTATAAAAACAGAATTTCTATGTATTAATTTTTTTTCACATTGTTTCGCGATTTTCACTTTCTTGTATACATGTAGGCTGTTTGTGGGCGTTTTAACACATAAAGGATGAGATGGCTAACTGATGATAAAATGACTATATTCTGAATTTAGTTACAAGATTAATAGATGATGGACGGAACAGGAACAATACAAACACTGAAGTAAACAAAGTTAATTAAGACACGTCGTCTTCTTTCGAGTTATAGAACGTTACGGCTATCGTCTACAGTGGCATCGTCTAAAAACGTCTTCTTTCTAGTTATGCAACGAACGTCTTCCGTTGCAAACGTCTTTCACCGCGGCCTATTCTGAACTGGCAGCTACAGTACTTTTGCCGCTAGAGGCGCTGGTTTTGGCGCGCTGTCATGACGGCACCACATTAGAGAAAGTATAGTAATCGTCAAAAAAATTCGAATTCGAGAATTTGACAATTCTCTAAACTTTAGACCTCCCCGTGTTCAAAAAACGCATTTTTGGAAAATGTCCGTCTGTCTGTGACAAAGTAACTTGAAAACGATTTGAGCTTGACGGTTGAAATTTGGTATGTACACCAAACTTACAGATATCAATCATATTTTCAGTCGAATCTGCTCAGAGGAAATTCGTCTGCACGGCTGTTCTAATGCAACAAGGTAATTACAAAATGTAAAGAGTTTGATAAAACTCGGTTCACGGAATTGACATTTATATTATAGACCCCTATCAAAATTTGAGCTAAATGCAACAACGGGTTTATTTTCTTTCGTTCTGTACTTTCAGAAACATGTAAAGATGATAATTAAAAAATAATTCACTTAAATGAAACAATTTGGTACTTGATTTTGTGGCAACAAGTGCAGTTTTATGTCAAGTCTTTGTTCCAACTGGGTGAGAAAAAACGCGTCTTAACCACAAATTCCATTTTCAGTTGCATTTAAATGCATGTCTGAGGAGATTAATCCCTAAAAAATTTGCCAAAGATGACAGTAAAAATGTTAATTTCACGCCAAAAGTAAATATTTCGTAGCTATTGTACGCCAGTGCATGGGAGACATTCTCTGGCATGACAACTTTATTAGAGAGTATGCGAGGAAGTTTTGTGGAGACCCCCCCAGGTTTTATTTGTTGAAGTACAACAAAATCATTCAAATCAATTTTCATGGAAACTGACTGTTTTTTAAATTCATGGGCAGTGTTTAAATGACAAGATATCTCTAATTTTTCTCGATCTTACGAAGGCACCGTTTGCTGAATGTCTAGAAGCTTGTTTCTTTACACCCAAGAGTGTTGTAATCGTTGCAATGTTGTGGCATTTTTTCATTTCACTATAATATTGTGATGCGCATCAGTTTACTTTCTCCCCCCCCCCCCTCATGGTGGAGTTCTCTCCTCCCGCAGGAGTGCTGACGCTCTCGAACTGAAATGCTAATGCAATTCTTCTGGGTTTTGAACGGAACCGAGCATGATATATTGGGAATCATTTCGTAATACGACAGATAACAGGATTATAAGGATAATAATGAAGAGATTATTAAAAATGTTTTCACGAGTAGAAATGCTGATGATTTCATAATATAAGGAGGAGGATTGCAGGTGCAAGAAAATGTTATAGATTATGCATTTCAATCTGTATAAAAACTAAGAAACTTTTCATGGGGAAAAAATCATTTTTTGTAATAAACTGTGAAATTCAGGTTTTAAGATAATTACGAATATATATTAAATTCAATAGAATGGAAATACAAGTTACAGTATATTTTTCCCCACTTTTATAATTTAATTAAAAAATATATATTTAATGTGTTTTCTTTATAATTAAGTTCATAAGTGAAACGTTAAAACATCTTTTAAAAGAAATCATCTGCTTTTTCAAAATAGTTATCCTCCTCACAGTGCTCAAATAGCAATCACGAGTCACTCAAATAATCATTCAGTAACGAAAAATGAAATTAACTTGCAAATTTGGTGTGAATATATGATTTGAGCTCTGTTTTGAGCCATCAACAGATTTGTTAATAATCTAGAGTATTTGTATACTTTTAGTCATATTGATGCCTACTTATAATCGGATGAACTTCTAGAAATATGCAAATAATGATCACTGGAGAATACGAGGATTTTGAAATTCTTTTCGAGTTAAAAAGGTTAGTTTGTTAATATTTGACTCATCAATCACTCATATTTATGTCAATGAAACATATCGTCAATGATTAAAAGAAACATATCGTCAATGATTAAAAGAAACATATCGTCAATGATTAAAAGAAACATATCGTCAATGATTAAAAGAAACATATCGTCAATGATTAAAAGAAGCATATCGTCAATGATTAAAAGAAGCATATCGTCAATGATTAAAAGAAACATATCGTCAATGATTAAAAGAAACATATCCATCAATCATCCCATTGGTGAATTTGAATGGTCATTCAAATTTAGCAGAAACTTGAATGAGCATTCAAAATTTTTTTCAACTATCCGGCTTCGGCAATGAACTATTTTCCATCATATTAGTAGGTACTTCCAATTTAATCATGCAAAACCAGTGAAGGATTAAAGCATTTTTTGGGGCCCTTTTTCAATAAACTGGCAGAATCATAGCAATCAAAAGTGTAAGGAGGGTATGGATACCCCGAGGACCTTTTAGACTCAACGTTAGTGCGTATATATCACATTGTGTAGAAAAATATGAGCGGAGGCGAATATAATAGCAGGTATGATTTTCACTTGCCAAATCACCGATAAAGACAAAGAACCAAAAAAAAATCATTGAGTGCCATAGATCTTCACTACGTCACTATAAATTGGACTAATTAATTTCACACTTCAATACATTTTTAATATGTTAATGATTTATTTCAGGTTATTATTTTTTGATAAATTTTGTGAAAAATGTATTTTTTATTATTTTATTTAGTGATGATGTTGTAATGATTAAGCAAATGTAATGAAACATGTAAGAACATGATAAATTATGCTTGATAAACTATTAATATTATCCAAATATTTTATAATTCACAACTAGAAATTTTTTAATCTACCCACTTGCTACCCCCCCCCCTCCCCCCTGCCTATTAGTCATAGGCAGATCTAGTCTTTGTCGAAAATCTGGCCCTCATGCGAGCCAGTTTGAAGGAGTTGTATCATATCACAACAAAAGAAAATAGTATTTTAAATAACTCTTGCAAAATAAACATGAAATATTCTTATTTGTGCATTTGACATTTTTTTACATTATTTTTGGTACATTAAAATAAAATTAAGCCCACTTTGAATATCGGATTTAAACCTACATATTTTACTAATTTTAGAGGAATTTTATTCAGAATTTTTTTAAATTATACATAATTATGAGCCTGAAAACTCTCTTGCCTCAAAACATACTTAATTTGCTATTAAAAACAAATACTTTAAGAAACAGTTATGCTCATTTGTAATAAAAATAATTCATTATTCTAGTATGCATAATAATAAATACTTATTTAAATTTTACATCTCATGTAATATTTATTTTTTAAAAAATACCGCTTATTAACAAAAGAAATTTCGAGGATTTTCGCTGTCATAATTTAAAAAAAAAATATCTTTAACGATTTTTTTTATTTCTAATATTTTTAGTATTTTGGTAAATTTTTATTTTAAAATATAATGCAGATTTTAAGATGCCAAGAAAATGTTCCTTGAACATTCTTCTAACGACGATAATCAATTAATTATAAGTAGTTAAAATTTAAAAAAAAATCCTGGTAACTAATTCTTGGCGAAAATTATTTGGATAAAAGGTTTCTTTTCTTTTTTCCCCCCTTTAAATTAGCTAATTAGAACTTTTTGTAGAAAATCTAAGGTCAATCGAATCTTTACTGCATAGCATTTCTTTTTCTCTTGAGTATTATTTTTATATTGCAGATTCCATTAAAAAGATCTGTTTAAAAACTGCCGATTTTTCAGGATTTATATAAAATAAATTTTTCACTTAAGTTCATTGAAAAAAATAAAGGAAAAAACCACATTGGAATTTCAAACAGAAGACTGACTTCCGTATTATTATTATTGATTTCTGATTACTTTTAATTAAAATAACATTTTTTGATCAAAAACTTATTAATTTAAAATTATCTTATGCAATGAGCAAAGATTATGTTTATAATTAATAATAATAAAATAATGAATAAATAATAATAAAATAATAATGAATATAATTAGTAAGAATGAAAGTACAAGAATCGAAAAATGAAAATTTAAAGAATTATTTCTCCTTATAGCAGACGACTTTTTATTTGCTTTTATTGATTTAATTTATGAATGGCAAAAGAGAGGAAACTCTTCTTTAATTTCTTAGAGAATGATACAAAAGTAATTTTGTAAAATTTTATTTATTTTATTGAAAGAGAGAGAAAAAAGTTGAGCGAATGTTTTCAACACTCTTAATAATCGTCTGCAATATTGGAAGCACATTAATACAAATTTAAAGAATTATTTCCCTTACTTCATCAAGATTACATTAGATATAAAAGATTTCCTCATGTTTTTACTTCGTGAAAGGTTCATTATTTCTAATGGGTATTCCATTTTTTTCCCTTTTTAAAAATATTTCATCAAATATTAATGAAATAAAATGAATGCGTGTCCCCATTGTTATATGGACACAAATTTATTTTTCTTTGTAAAGATTTTTTTGAAATGATCTATTTCTGTTGAATAGTTATTATTTAAAACTTATATCATTAAGGTTATGAAAATATTTTAAATAATGTTGTTGTGAATTGGCAATGTCTTAATATCCTTTTATAAGTTTCGTTTGCAAAGTGTTTGGAATAGAATTGTGTTTATAATGGATAGAACTAATTATTTATAATGTACATATAAATTAGTTTTTTGAATCAAAATACACGGTGTAAACCGCAGGTATTGAAATTAATTATGCATAAGAATGCTAAATTGAAAGAAATTCAAAAACTGTTTAAAATGACTTTCCGGAAATATTTAACTTTTATCAATATTTTATTTATTACTAGCCGCCTTTGGCGTCCAGCTGGTTCGCCAGTATTAATAATCACTAAAATTTTCAATTAAATATTTTTCGTAACTTGGTCTCTTAATAGCTTTTTCTGTAAAATATTGTTAAGCTTCAGATTTTGATAGATATATAATTGAGTCGAATTATTATGCAGGTCTTAAACAATTCTGTTCATTGTACTACTTACCTCTCTCCAATTTTTTCTCAGCGCCCTTAAAATATCAACTTTAAATTATAGTGGAAATGTTAAACTGCAAATAAAATAAAAACATTTTTTACTGAAACTAACCCTGTCTTTTTTTAAAAAAATATGAAAATTGAAGGCAGATCATTTCAGCATTGAAGTGTATGTGCACTGTAGAGTAATTTTCGTAATTTATATTATATCTTAAAGAATTATTCAACAAAAACTTTTCTGATTCATCGTAAAATTCAGTTTTTAGTTTTACTTTCAAAATATTTAAATAATGTAAATAAAAAGATTTTATTTCAATCAATAAATGTACTTATGAAAAAATTGTGAAGTTTAAATTTTACACTGTCCTTTTGTCCTAAGAAAACATATACTGCGAAATACTTTTGACACTTCAACTTTTAAATAAATAAATAAACAAACGTATCTATCTTCTGCGATCAAATCTGACAGATTTTAGAGTTTTTCTATATTAATTTTAGAACAATCAACATTTTCATAATAATAGGCACTGTCTAGAAACCCTGACCGAAGAATGGCGTATCTTCTTTGAGACGGTCGATGAAGTGGTCTAAAACCGTCAGTTTTTATAGAAGAGTGATATTCAAATTTCATAAATTAGTCAATTTTAGTGATTAATTTAGTTGATCTGAGTTCAAAATTTTTTATTTTAAAATACTGGTTTCTCAAGAATATTTCTTAAATATGATTCAAAAGGCAGAGAACCATTGTAAAAATTTAAAACTCGTAATTCATCGGATCATTTATTGACTCAAGTTACATAAAATATAATTATTTAGCTCATTTAGACCATTTTATCAGCAGATGTTTGCCCCAATTAGCTGATGGGCGCTGATTAGAATATCATCCTATATAAATATATATTACTCTATATATCCTATATAGAGTATTCATATATAATATAATTTATCCTATATTATATTGCTTTAAATTAAACTGTTTTTATGAATTAATAATATAGATATTGTAAAAGATCATAGAAAACTGTTTCTCCATTTACTTTTTAGGAAATACGTTATTTCATTTTTTTTTATATTTCATACAGACACGTGCTGAAAATTACAATTTCATTTATTTAATTTGCAATAATAGTTGATTTATTTTTAAATTTTATATGCTGTAAATGTAATGGCAACACGTTGATGAAAGCTAATTTTTTCCAACTGACGTGCTCGTGCAGAATAACTTTTATTTTTATTTTGTCCGAAATATATTGTTGAAAAATGTAAATAAAATATTTCTTTAAAAATTCGTTAAAAATCGGAGCTTAATTTATAGGTTAAAGCATTAGTATCATCAAGAGGATAATTTTTGGAGCTCTTAAATTGATGTAAAAATCAGTTTTGTGCTATAATAATTTCGGAAGTTATAGCGGAATAACGCTGAAATTTCGCTTATTTTTCAATTAACTAAAATTCTAATTAAAAATTCGAAAAAAATCGCTCCGAGGGTTTCACATACACGTGGCAAATTTGGTAGCTGTAGAACGGTCTGGCCTGTAGAACACCACCAACACGCACGCACGCACTTGCACACGCACACGCACGCGCGCGCGCACACACACACACACACACACACTCACACACACAGAGAGAGAGAGAGAGAGAGAGAGATTATATAAAAGATAAATATAATTTCAAAGAATCATAATATTTTTCAGTATTGGGTATGCCAAAATGAGAAAATAAAAACGAATCAAATTTTATTTTAGGAACTAACATTCTATATTTGTCTGATATATTTAATAATATGAATATAATACAATGAAATGCAACAAGTAGTGATAACATTACAGAATTCCGTTCTTTTTTTATCATGTACTTATCAAACTCATTTAATTACTTGTATTGTAATTTTAAGTTGTAGTTTTACAGGACTTGATAGGAAATTAGAGAGATAAATAGTACAATGAACAATATGGCTTAAAGCTTTTATAGTAATGAGTTATATGACTATCAAAATTTAAAACTTTAAAATATTTTGCTGAAGAAGCTATTAAGAGGCAAAATTATATAAAATATTTAATTCAAAATTTGCTCGAGCATTAATTTTCACGAATCAGCTTGTCACCAAAAGCCAGTCACTTGTATCCAATATGTAACAATATTTCTTTATTATTGAAAAACAAGAATATCCAAGAAAAATTGCATTACGAAAAGTACATTAGCAGAATTCTGGAAGAAAAGAGAAGTTTAAAAGAAATGATTAATCATTTACGTTAAGAACAACTATTAATTTAGTTTACTTTCATGTTGTCATTACTGAAAAACTAACCTTTTAATTAGTCTTCACAAAATATTGATTCATATCTTTATTCAGTGTTAGTGAAAAAAAAAGTTGAAGTAGAAACTTCCGTTACAAATTTTAAGAAATTATGGAGGAAATTATCCTTAAAAATCCCTTGGTTCTTTTAATAATTTTCTTAACTAAAAGGCATTTTAGACGATAAGAGTTTTGTATATTTCATCCTTTATACAAAAGCAGTTTTTACAAGAAAAGCATTAAAAGTGTTGGCATATTTACTCTAGAATAATGAAACACAATATTGTACTATATTGCACGATATTAAATTTTTGACAATATTATACCGTATGGTGAATATTGTTTAATATCGTATAATCTTGTACAATATACGTGTGCTATGCAAATCTATAATATTAGCCAATTCTAACAAGAGAGATGTTATTAACAGAATGAAAATTCTTAGTCATGAATACAGATAAGAGTATGGAAAATCAAAGTGACAAATCGTGAATTTGAAATAGGGATATTTCAGTTTTTCAATTATTGTAAAACAATGGTCAAATACAATGCAGTTAGTATTCTAAATACTTAATAACGACATAGATAATGATATAATATTTGATGTTTATCCAATTTATTTTCGCATTATTTATCAGTTAATGCTTTTTTAGAAAGAAATTAAAGTTCATGAATAAGGCAAATCAGTAGTATGTTAAATCTCCTCTTCCTTAAAAGTACAGAAGTCAGACGGACAGTTTTCTATGCATGTTTTCAATTTTAGAAATCATGCAAAAAATCAGTTTTAAAATTATATGTTCCGTTTTCAACAAAAGCCTATTAATAACATTTAAATTTACAATTGAAAGTCTTATCCCATTAAAATTATCTGAAACTGCTTTTTGAAAATTTTCTTTTTTAAAAATAATAAACTTTAAATTATTGCACTTCATAAAAAAGCAGAAAAAAATCATAAAATTATCGTACTTTTATTATGAATATTAATTAAAATGGCACTATTTCTAGGAAGAAAGAATAAAAAACTATATTAATTAATGTCTATGAACTCTTTTTTAAACGTTTTCATAAATAAAATAAAAAGTAAATTCTTTTATATCTGGGGATTATACCATCGCGTAAAAAGATAAAGAAAAAAAAATATGACAGCAAGTAAGTGAAAGCTCATTATTTCTGAAAGTCCTTTCTCTTGAAAATTCAGTTAATTATATAACACAAAGGCGAAGCTGAAAATAAATATTTCTTTCTATTTTAATAATTTTTTAATCTTTAAGTTATTAGATATAATACAATGCAATGTAATTCGTGAAATAAAATTCAGCAATTTATTTTTGACTTTTATGTATACGAAGTTTAAATATTGTAAACGTGAAAATAATTAAAAGAAATTCGATGTTTTGGATCTCTCTACATTAAAAAAAGCCCATTTTTGATATTGTATCTGTGTATGAATGGGGGCTGTTTTGTTGAAACACGAAAAATTTAAATGGATGAATTTTTTTTTGTAGTATCAATGTCATAACTGTAAATTGGTTTCAAATTTTGAACTAGATCCAGACAAGAATAGTGCAAAGTGTGAACTCGATAGCTCAAAAACACTTTGAACTAAGTGGCTGAAATTAGGTGTATAGTTTTTATTTATTATAAATCTGTATATTTCAATAAAAGTTTCAACGAAATCCATTTATAATAAGTTTAACTATTTCTATCCGAATCCAAATGAATACAATAACTGTAAAAAGGAAAAGTTAGGTTAATAAAATTTGGTCCTGTTGGTCGACTGTCGAATATCGACTGCCTGTTGGTCTATAATTTCGCCTATATATAAACATAACTTAAATACATATTTATAATATATAGGTATAAATATTTGGTAATATATTTGATAGGGATATGCATCTGTATCTGAAACAATAAGCAAAATTTTGTAAACAATTTGAACATCTGTAGTGCACAATTCTATTAAAATCTGAATCAAAACTGTAAAAGAACTCAGTGTCTCCAAGTCTAAAAAATTTAAATCTTATAAACTTGATGACAAAGATTTAAATAAATGAAATTTGGTAAATTGTGACTAAAATTGCAAGTTTGAGAAAAAATTTAGTTTAAGTCGGTTGAAAAAAAAGGGGTTCAAAATGAAGCATAAATCTAAAATTCTCAATTTATGTGCAGAATTTTCAAAATAAATAAATAAGAGCACTTACGGCGCCGATGTCAATTACTTGCTCCAAGGACAACAGTTTTATATGAATAGAGATAACATCCCTTATAAGAAAGTTTTGTGGTGATAAATTGCGCTATTTATTTATATTCACGCTGTTATTCCGTGTAGGGAAAATGATTAATTTGTGTGATATGCGTACTAGATATCGTTGTTTTAAGTAAAATTGAGATTTATAAAAACATAGAAATCCATAGATGGAAACAAAACTGACATTATTGAAAGCATATCTTTTATAAGTTTTAAGTTCTACGTATATGTAAGCTTTATAATTAACGTTAGATAATATAAAAATTAAGAAATCGACAAAATAAAAGTGACAAATATGGAATGAAAAAAAAAATCATGCTTTTTAGAATACTTTCATTGATGCCAATGAAAAGAATTTCAGATATTTAATATAGAGTCAATCTTTTTAAAGGCATGGTATACATAGAGCTAGAGAAATGAAATGTGGCATATTATCCTTGCATTAAAATTACAGATTTGCATCAAAATAAGACATTTTTGAAATTATCAGACTGAATTCGCTAACTCAAAATTGCTTTGAACTAGATAAAGGACATTTTGTACGTTGTACATGAAAATTGTCGATTTCAATTAAAGTTGAAAGAAATCCAAATATAAAGTCCGTTTGCTCTGTCTGTCCAAGTACACAATTACTGAAGCTAAAACAGCTAGCCATATGAAATTTGGTACTTAGTATTTAAAATGTATTTCTATATCAGCATTTAAGCCAAATGCAACTAAGGATTTCAAATAAACACACTAACTGAAAAACGCAATTACTTTCAATAAGTTTAGTATACAGTTTCAGCATCTAAAGTGCAGATCTTTATGAAATATTTAATCAAATTTGTCGAAGAATTGACTAATCTTTTAACATGAATTTTCACATGCATTTAAACGCGATTAATTAAAAACGTAACGATTTAAATAAATTAAATTTGAATTGTGACTTTGTTATGAAATTTGCAATTCTGAGTCAAATTTTGATCCACATTTAAAAAATTGTGTCTAAAATATATATTCCGTTTTCCTTTTATATAGAACACAAAACTCTGATGTCTAGATCAATGAAAATAAAAATATGAGCATTGATGGCAATGCCGGATTCCAAGTTTACTAAAAAATTTTCTTACCTTCCAGTATTTTATTTCATTATTAAGAGTACATCCGACCTCCTATATTAAAATTAAAAAGAATTTAGTTGCATTATTTTAGGAAAATAGATTAATGATTAATTTTTTTCGTCTGAAGAATGACATTCTAAAGACTACTAGAAAAATATTTGCCAATAAACTTTAGTTCTTTTTTAATTAGGATAAACAATGGAAATTTATATAAAAAAATTGATTAAATTAAAAAAATATTTTTAGTTTGAAAAACGCTCCTGCGTTTTTATGAAAAACAAAACAATCATAATATTTTTCTAAAGAAATTTTCTAATCTAACAAATTCAAAATTACGCTGCATGCACGATATTTCTCCTTTCAAAGGACAAAAAGATCTTGAATTTAGGATCGTCGAGAAACACATTACGGCTGGATCGAAATGGAAGAATATTTGCTTTCTCTTCCGAAATAAATTTAATCTCAGCTAGGCGATCGGTTTCCATTATTTTTGGTTTTGTTTATTTGAAAACAAATTGACTTTTCCTAAACCTTAATTAAATAAGGATTTAAAAATAGCAATCGGATGTTTGCCAATCAGTAGAAGTTGTTTTCCATTAATTTAAATCTGCGAGTAAAGCTTAAAAGCAGATGTACTAATTTCGAATGCCTAAATGTTTTACTAAGTATGCGTATAAAAAACAGGGGTGAGGGATTAACAAAAATGATTCATTCAAAGCAAGGTAACGAGTCAGTAAAGAATTTTTTGTACATTTGTAAACTTTTACTATTTTCAAAGATTGAATGGCTTCTTTCTTAGAGGGAATTTTATGTCTTTCGTTATCATTTTAATCATCACACAAATTATCTGATTTTGTGCCTGTCAAATCAATTAGATTGACAGACTTTCAAATCTTTCTTGCTGCAAAAAGTTCTTATGTTTTCAGAAATAACTTCAAAAACTTATAGGAATTCTAAAACGTTTTTCCTCCGCTGTTTGATTTTTGTCAAGAGGCAGAAAAATGCTGTAATCTAATATGTGCGACAAACTTTGGGCCCATAAACGTATCGAGCACTTATGCCTCTATGTCTTTTAAAAACTTTTGGTTTTTGTTGTGAATTAAATTTTTGGACTTCATTATTTCATCTCAAAAAGAATCATCAAGATTAATACGTTGCCACATACTTTTAATTTGACGATTGTGCTCAGAAACACATTCTTTCAATTGTTCATGATTGCCATATATAATTGAACGTCAGTTGTATGCAGGACGTCTATAGCTGTCATTTCTACATATCACCAAAAATAGGATTACTATAGCAATCATTTGCCTACATATCGCCAACAATCGGACTACTTTAGCCGTTATTTGTGGCAACGTGTTAATAATTGGCAACATTTCAATTCTTCTTTTTCTGACGTAACTAAAAAATGGGAGAAAACTTGAGTTAAGAAGGCGATGCTGCAAGCATGAAATTCAAAACAAATATTGCAATTCCGGTAGATTTCTGATTGTGTTCGATTCTGTAAGGGCCATCGCCTTACTGAATTACGTAATAACAGTTATTAGTTGATATAACTTAGAACGCTCATAAATAATTAAAAGTAACTAAGGAATTTTTCTATTATCATTAAGTTGATCAAGAATGCATACAAAGGCTAGTAAGTGATTAAAAATATTTCATTAATTGATTATTTCTTTTTTACTATAGCATATTTTTCAGATTAATCTTTGAAATTGGGAGAAGATGCATTTTTATTGATTTGCACATTATTATACATTACAAAGAATTAAAACAATAGTTTCTTTGTCCATAATATTGATTTCTTAATAGTGTTTCATTGTTAATGCTTTTTTATTCTTACGCGCATTGTATCCTTTCATATGCTTCAAAAAATAATTGTTTCTGAATTATTTGTGTGCCATTTCTTGCTATCAAATTCCTCTGAGTTATTGCACTTTAATCGGCGACATCTAAGCGCTGAAGAGTTAAGCTCAATTTAATCATATAATGTACCGCAAAACTGAGTTCAACTCTATTATTTAACATAGAAAGAAAACGCAGGTTTTTTCGCTTTATCTGGAATTGTATTCTGAAATAAAAACATTCAGCTAACTTGCCTTGTTGTTGTATATGAGTGCAAAATTGTGTCAATATAAACCTTTGCAACTTTTAAGCAAATTATGATAATTTCTTCATTAAGAAACCACTTACGAATTTTTTTATATATGCTTTAATATAGTTAAACGCAATGATTATGATAGAAAGAATGAGTATTTTCAACATTTCATTCGAAGATTTTTTTTAAAGAATTATATTAGTCTTGAAAAAAGTTCAGCTTTTATTTTCAAAATGTAAAGATTGTTGAAATAATTTGGCAAATATATATAATATACAAATAAAATCTGTTAAAAAAGACACTGCATGAATTTATTTACTTGACAGATTATGCGAAAATATTCTAAACATTCCTTCTCAGAAATAATCAATAAAAGAAAGTCTTCTTAAATATTCAGTTTGATCTTAAACAAAAAAAAAAAACACTTCTACCATTCTACTTGCCCTTTTTATAGCAGTGTAGGAATACAAGAATTGTTGTTTCTAAAGTAATATCTTTAACATCAGAGCGAAACAAAGAATGGATTTTACAAACGAAATATTTTAAAATGCCTTATAGTATAAATTGATCTTAATATTTACTGGACCATTTTATTAACCAGAAATTTTCAGCATTAAAAGATCGATGTTTTTATATTTGATTGTTCAATGGTTATGAAGATACAATTTTATGATCGAATTTTCTTAATGTACTAAAACTTAAAAATTTTCTCCTTCTGTGCATTTAGAATAACAATACAATGCTTAAATATTCTTAAATCATATCTGGCATTGAATAGATTCATCTCTGAAAAAATTTGATATCACACAATAGGCATCACCTGGCGATGATTTCAAAAACTATTTTAAAATTACATAATATTTATAATAATGAATTACAAATTGGATGCCGTGTGTGGTAAACATTGTGTTCCTTCCCCCCCAAAAAAACCTTTCAAACGTCATTTTTTTTCTCGAAAGGGTGTTCAATTAGAAATGCTTTATAATATGAGATATGTGAAAGGTGCACACTAATAGTTCAAAAGAATGTGAAGAGAAGTCAGTAAAATAAGATCTCTGAGGACTGATTTTTTTTGTGTGATTTTTCCAATATATTGTTACAAATGTGGGGTATTGATGCCCTGCGTAGTTTCTTTATAAGCATAATTTTGTTATAGTTATAATTGATGCGGAGTAGATACTGTACAAGAGTCCTCAGCCTTGGCCACAAAATCTACGACCATTTAGCTATACTGACAACAAAAATGAAGGACCCAGATTATTCGAGAATTTTGGTGATAGCTCTATTATTTGAGTTCCAATATTTACTTTAGAGCATTCAATGTCCTCTCGAGGACTATAAAAAGTCAAGAAATAGAATCAATCAGAAATAGTGAGTTGGAAATGGAACTGAGTTACGCTCAATTGAGTAGTTGAACGAAATCTCTCTTTAGTGTGTTAATCTCCTGAGAGTTTTCTGAGTGCCTTGTGCTATTGCGGTTAACAATGTTTAACTGCTGTTTGCTCCAAGAGCTTTTCTTACGTACATTTCGTCTGTGTTTTGCTACTATGTATTGCTATACAGCTATTTGGCATATTGGATTTTTTTTAACGTATCTTGTTTTTTCCTTATCAATATTCAACAATATTGTAGAGCAAAGAGATTTTATCATTAGTATCTAATATGTGCAGTACTCTTTGTTCTAAATTAAATAAAGATTAAAGAGAAGAAAATAAAAATAAAAATGATGTTGTAATTCATTTTTATGCCTATTTTTTTTTCATTTGCACCTATACAAAGTATGTTTTTGGAGTGTCCTGTACCCTTTTGAAAGCAATGTAATGTGACAAAGGCAAAAAATTTGGAAAAATCTTCATACCAGCTCTACCTTTACATGATCCTTTGAAATACTTAGTGATTTAATGGGAAATTTTCCGGTTCAATAAACTGCAAAAATAACTTATTTGTTGAGAAATGGCCTTTGAATGTTTAGTTTCTTATATATTAAGTATACATGCAGAAAGTATTGTAATCGTCAAAAAATTCAGTCATGAGAATTCGATAACTCTCTACTTTTTGCTGCTTATTAAAGATAAGTCTCATTTTATAGAGTAATCCTTTTTAAATGTTATAATGAAAATATTTAAGGAACAGATTGATAACAGAATAAATTCCAATTAAAATTGGTAAAGTTTATTACATATTAGGTTTCAGATTGAATTGATTACTGGAAAAGCTATATAACCTGAATCGCTAGTTCAAAGCGACTCAATATTCGTAAATTTATGGGCATATGAACTCTCTGATTCTGCGAAAATATTCGCGAGATTTATTACAAAAGCTTGGATTCCAGACTCATAATCCAGCTGTTAAGAGCCTTTAAATCTAATTTATATAGATATTTATTGTTTTATAGACACTTTAAACAGTTTCAATAGCATTTTGAAAGACAAACTTGCTTTTATAAGACTGCAAATATATTTCAGTATCATTATTAATTTAGTATCGTTATGATTTTTATTGCAGTTATATATAAAATGAGAAATGTAATAAAACTATATTTTATACTTCAAAACTATATTGCCTCTGGACCTCATAAATAATTTGTAGCCTTTAGAAATCAAAACTAAGGAATGGTTTTCAAATTTTATTATAAAACATTTGGGAGGATATATTGAAGGTTTTACGACAGTGAATCAAATAATTAATTTATCAAATAAATATTACTATAATTCTATTTACGGGAAAAGTTACTTTATTTAAATTGTTGACGTTTCAATTGAATGAAAGTTTTATATATTTTAAATCATTCTATTTATTTGCATGACCTCGGTCTTTCCAAAATTTTAATATTTTTATTCCATTCTTCATAAATATTAATTTTTAATAAGTACTAATAAAATATTCTTTATAAATATTAATAACTAGTAGGAAAAACTTCGATGATTATTAAAAATCGTTTGATACTATTTATTTATTTTTGGAAAACTACCAGATTTAAAAATCATTTGTTGCAAACAAAATTATTATTTTAATTAAAAATAAAAGAATTTTGTGTAACTTAATTATAATTTTATATAAAAGCTCTTTTACATATATAATATTTGTCTTTATTTATGTTCGTGTTTCAAGGAGTATTCTTCTCAAACAGTAATTTATCACACATATAGTGTATATCATAGTGTCAATAATATAACTGTAGTCTTTATATTAAAATATCTATCATGATTTAAGTATTTTAAATTTAGCTCATAAATATTGAAAAAAAGAAGGGTATTTAAATATAGTCGCCTTTTTATTAGGAAAGCGAATGAAAATATCTTTATCTAGTATATTTTATAACACTACGGCTGTATATATATTTTGAATAGTACTTTAAAATATATATAATTAGTGGCATCTCATATAATGTTATCTTCAGGATGATATAAATTTTATTCTTTCATCCTCAAATATTCATATTTATACTTTTCAATAAATATTAAACAGTTGACATTTAATTAATAAATTTGTCGCAATGTTTGATTTGTGGTAATAAAATATTTTAAGTAATTATTTTAAATAAAATATTTAAATTCTAAATCGGTTTTTCTTTTTGCATTCTCCTGTATGGTGAAAGTATAGTAATCCTCAAAATATTGAAACTCAAGATTTTGACGAATCATCACATTTTAGATCTTCCTAAGTTCGAAAAAAACATTTTAAGAAAATGCCCATCTGTCTGTCTGTGAAAAAGATAATTCAAAAATGCTTTGAACTAGATGGATGAAATGTGGTACACGTTCTTTACATCAAATTTGCAGATTTCTCTCAAGTCTGTTGACGGGGAGTTTGTCTGTCCGGCAGTTCGAATATAAGTTATCACAATAATTACAAAACAAAGAGAGCTAAACAAATAAAATTCAGTTTACAAATTTATCATTTATAGTGTAAACACTTGTCAAATTTTGAACTAAATCCAACCAAGGGTTGACTGTCTGTTAGTTT
This sequence comes from Argiope aurantia, assembly GCA_026543865.1. Taxonomy (NCBI): domain Eukaryota; kingdom Metazoa; phylum Arthropoda; class Arachnida; order Araneae; family Araneidae; genus Argiope; species Argiope aurantia. The sequence continues at coordinate 173,846 of JAPMOR010083037.1, forward strand.
GTACTTTCAGAATCAAATATAATATTTCAAAAATGCAGTGAAATATATCAAATTTGGTAGGGGATTTTGTAACTACAAGTAAATTTTTGAATCAAATTTTGGATTTAATTGATTGAGCAAAACGCATCTAAAAGACAAATTCGAGTTTTGGATACTATTAATAGTTTTGGATATTAAGATAAACATTTTTTTTTCTTTATTATAGATTGAACTTCAGAAAGATAAACTTATAAGTTCTTTTCATATCTGACAGCAAGAGATCCAAGAAAAATTTCTCAGTGGATATCTCATTTTTTAACCTGAAAAGACGAAAAAAGAAACGTACAGAAAAAAATCAATAGTAAAAAATAAATAAATAAAAGGATATCCGGGAAATCCTCTTCCGATATGAATGTAAAAGGAATGCTCGAAACCCTGAAGTTTGGCATATTTGTGGCGTCTGGAGTAACGAAAAATATAGAAAAGGAATAATTTCGGAAAAAACTAGTATTTTTCGAGTTCAACGACAGAGTCCGAATATTATTTGGAAATATCCAAAATGTGAAATCAAATATTTGTGTCAATTTTATCATGAGTATTTTTCATTCGTTCGTTCAAGATTTAACTCTCGTTCAAAAATTAATCAAATTCTGGTTCAATTCATTCAAAATTTAATTGCAAGAAATTTTAATTAAAAAAATTAAATTTTCACAACTTTTCTTGCATAATGTTTTACTAACTTACATCGAAATAACTTCGTGATTTTTATATAGTTTATACCACTTTTCTTCTTAAAAATATAAAGTATTTTTAATATAGAGCTTAGAAATTCTGCAAAAGCTTTTTATTTTCAGAGATCTTTAGCTACGAAACGATATATTTTGCTATGAGATAATAAACATTTGATATCAGAATCTGTCTTTGGATAAAATCGTCTGAAATTCAAAAATTGTATATTCTATGATAGAATAAACATTGTGTCTATGAATATATACATGTTTCATATCTCAAACTGAAGATGAGAATTCAGCCAAACTTCTCATACTTGCATACCATATAAAAATTAATATTGTCAAGTTCAAGAATTAATTATTCAATCATGTGGAAATTAACAAAGACTTTGTATATTTTAACTTATGAATTATTCCATAACTATTTTTTTAAAATTTTCTTTTATTTAGAACGTCTTTAAACAATGAGTTTATTGATGTTAGCTTAGTGATTTAACAGTTTTAAAACTATGATTAATCTCTCAAATGAAGACAACTATTTTATATTCAACATTTGCCGTCAAAATTTGCCTTAATAATAGAAAAATTTTTAATAATTTATGACGAAAATTAGCTACCAGTAGCTATTGAAAACTGTTTGGTATGATTAAAATTTTAATTTTAATTAAAAGCAGACGATAAAGATTTAAAATGATAAAATAATTTTTTTTACTATAATATTTTATTTAAGAGTAGATTTTACGTTAAAAAATTTGGACATGAAAGGATTTTATAAATCTCAATAATTATTCGAGAAATCTCAATTATTATTTAAGGTCGTATCTTCATGTGTTTACTGCGTCAAACGTATGAAGATAATTATGGTTTTTGTGCTCTAAAATCTTTTGGCTTAAAAGCCACAAGTGATTATGTTAGGACTATTTTAGCCTAAATATAGCTTTTGCGCCTTAAAATCAAACCAATTAGTATCTAATAATTCTATCTACGTGTTGCCACAATTTATATTTTACATTCATATTAAAAATCGGAGATTATCGTTTAATAAAAATTGTCAAAACTATTCTAATTCAGTAATGCCCGACTTTCACATGGCGTACAAAATATAATAAAGCTCACAGTATCGATTATGTCCATCGGGTAACAAAAAAATCACTAATCCAATTTAGTTTCTAAATTCTGATTTTTCAAAAACAGATTTTTTTCCCTCGAAGGAAGTAAATATCGATCGACTATAGTAGCTATTCTATTAGTATGGGACGTCTTGCATTTGTTGTCTTTGTTATTTTCAAAATTTTACGAACATTATTGATGAAGTTTGAAATTCTAAAAAATAAATAAATGACTTCTAGAAGAACTGTTGAAATTTCAAAATGTTTTCATTTGAAAAATACGTTCTAGGAGGTAATCGATATGCAAGAACCAGTTTGACAAATGTTTGGGATGAGGAGCAGCGTTCTTTCAAAGTCTATTTTATTTTTCTATTATGGAACAACTTTTTAAGTTTTATTTTTATTTTAAAACAGTTTGTAGTCGATTCTAATTTCCTTCTACAGTTTCTGCCATCAGAATAAATTCTTTTATAAAACACAGAGTTTTGAGTTTATTTTTTTAATTTTATTTTAGCTTAAAGGCAAGGGAAGATCAAAGAATAAGTTGAAGAATGTATTATATTTCTTAAAAGAAATATAAAGAGCTCGTAACTGGGAAATAACATTTCAATTTTGTGATTGATTAGATAATTTTAAATATATATATTCTTACTTTAATATTTTACTTTTTGAGGAATTCTAAGATTACATAGTAAATATTGAAAAACATGGTGTCCCATTTTTTCAGCAATTTAAGTAATTACTAATTGCCATTGGTTTGGTCGGTTAAAGCATAGCACGGCTAAGTAATTTAATTGAAGAAAGAATTACTCTCACTGTACTCCAATCATCGTAAACCAATCTGCGATCTTTAATGTGAAATTGCCCACTATAATCACTATAATTGCTCACTAAAATATGATAGACCAAGTAGGGAGTAGAATGTTTACCACTGCTTCATATATGAGAAATTCCAAATCGTCAGTACATCTTCTCTTTTTTTAATATATTGGTGAAATAATTAACTTGATATCCTTTTCACTTAACATTATGTAAGCTGACATTAATATCGTTTGTACATAACAATATTATGTGAATTCACATTGACATCGTTTGCATATGACAATATGTGAATTAACATTAATATCGTTTACGTATGACAAACAATATGTGAGGTAACATTAACATTTTATATAAATAACAAACAATATGCGATTTATTAACATCATTTACACAAGACAAACAATAACGTTTATATCAAATAAACATTATGTGATGGAAAATTAACATCGTTTTTATAATAAAAGCGTTATGTGAATATCACTTTTCAAAGCATTCAATATCATTTTTATACAAGCATTTTTTAACCTTAAATGGAGTTCATATTTATGTCAATAAACTGATCAATAAGTTATTGTATCTGGTATAGATTTAACATATACTTAAAATTCTAATGATATTCAAAATTCTTAGTCTATAATAACTACAGTTCATCAGTTATTGTCTGCACGAATACGGATGGACAGACATGAGTGTTTTAGGCTTCGTAAACTAAAATTTAATATGGAACTACAATTTTAGAAACTAAATCCCATACCAAACTTCCTTTATATAAATTTTTTTGAGTTATCGCTTTTACATGCATGCCAATGAACAGACCACTAAACAACTGAACAGTTGAAAGATTTTATTCAAAATAT
>JAPMOR010083037.1:189102-201078 GCA_026543865.1 Argiope aurantia
GAATTATTAAAGCACACAATCGATATTTTTAATGTAAAAGCTAGTTTCGTATGAATTATTAAAGCACACAATCGATATTTTTTAATGTAAAAGCTAGTTTTGTATGAACTATTAAACTGCATAATCACGATACACAACCGATATTTTTAATGTAAAAACTAGTTTTGTATGAATTATTAAACTGCATAATCACGATACACAATCGATATTTTTAATGTAAAATACATAATATCTTTCATTATACCTCAACACTTGATTGACTACCATTGTCTCGTTTGAAAATTAAAGGTATATTAGGTGTATTTTTTCTTTTTACATTCAGTTCTCTTAGACGTTTGTTAAATTAATATATTAAACCAACAAATTAATTTTAAAAGATGTGAAACGGAAATTTTAACAACGAGTGTTAGAGTAGATCAGAAACCCACCGTTCTTCAAACTCGTCTACGGATTTTTTAAAAGAATAAATAATAATTGAGGAAAAAATTGCGCACAAAGAAATTTGTTATCGATGAAAACGTAAGGGCTTGAATTTCAAAATGGTATTGAAATATTTTTTGTAAAATAAAAGTAACAAACCTTCTGTTGATTTTTTAAAATTAATTAAAAATCTAATTAGTTTTAATACTTTAATACGTTAACGTTCTTTCTCTTGTTTTAAAAAGTAAGTGTAATTTAAAAAAGCCCAGTCCTTTAGGAGAAGATGAAGAATATATATATATTCATACGTAGATGCAGTGACTTGTATTTATATTAAGATAAGATGCTGATACAGTGACGCGTCTAACAAGTCGTGCATATAATTCATCGTCGCAATTAAAAACTGAAGTCTACATGCTGAGTAATTACACGATAAGACAGATTACTTTTGAAGAAAACAAAAGCATAACACATTATTAATGCATATAAGAGAATGTTATATCACTAAACGTACAGAGTATATTGACCTGTTCATTATTGAACCATAACAGGGAATTTATATTTAAAAATGACAAACTCAAAGCTCCCACTTTCGGACGCAAAGGAAAAGGCTTTATGAGACAAAAAAAGGTTTTTAGATGCTGCACATCTCTGTAATTTAGAAGGATATTTATGAAATCTTAGAGAGAGAAGGGCCTCTTTCCCAAAAGGGGAGTTGATCGATTTATGTTAATAAGTCTTCTTGGAGAGAGAGGACTGCTGATATATTCATATAATAATTTTTTAAAAATAAATTATAAGTCTTTACAATCTATGGGATTATTTTAAATCTCTTTTTTGACTCCAAATTCTTCGCAAATTTTTTTTCTTATCTTTTTGCATTTAGTGACGCTATAACAAGTCATGTTAGAGAATTTCAGATGTTTTGAAATAATAATTCTTAATTTGTAATTAAATGAAGAAGAAATTTAACTTATATAATGCTTGGATACGCATAAATATTTAAAGTATTCCTTACATTCGATTATGAATTAAAATAGTAATAACTGTTTCAAACAATAACCAAATAAATTTCTTGTTCAAGCGTTATTCAAGAAAGGGCAAATTTTAAGTGTTTTCCTTAAATTATAATTTTAAATAAATAATAAATAAATAAAAAATAAATTTAAATAAATATTAAATAAATTATAATAATAATTTTTATATTTTCATTAGTTTCTTTCAGCGACTAATTTTAGCTGAAATTATATTGGTTTATTTTCAATTAAATCTCTCTCTGATTGCCTCGACAAAGAAATTTTAAACAAATTGTAGTCGATACTTTTACACAATTTTCTCGTAATCTTTGCTTGGGTTTGTACGGAGTAAACCAATAGATTCATTAGTAAATAACGATGCTTTATTCTGCACAAAAACATGAAAACACTGTAGCAAAGAATATCACTTGAAATAAATAGTTGCATACAAGCAACAAACTGCTATTAAAAACTTCATTAGCACAAAACACTGAGAGAATTATCTGGAGAGAAATTTCGATCAATTACTCATATCTCTCAACTCATCTTTATTATCCAACTGACTGACTGATTCCCAATTTTGTATCTCTACTTTTTATAGTTTCTATGACAGAGCACAGAAACTTCTAGAAAATATATCATAAATCTTAGTAAGCTATTGTCAAGATTCTTGTAGTTTCTGAAATCATTGATTTTGTTGCCAAATCATGAAATGATCGCCAAACATCGTTAAGACAGGGGTTATTAACATGACAATTATCGGATCTATCTGTGAAACTATTTCCGGAGACTTACAGCCCTTGAAACGATATTACTACTCACACCCATTTTGCAATAATTAAATTAACAATATTACAACTGTTTTAGTTCAGTAAATGTTAATTAGGAACAGTTTTAAGGGAAGGGCTATGATATCGTATCATTCTTAGAAACGTACAGAGAAAAATCAACATGTCCGGATCATCTATCCTCAAACTTTTATTGCACTAATAACTTTACGTTTCTACTCTTTTTTTTTTAATTTTCTTCCTTTACTTTTAACAAAGGAAGAAAAACGTGATTAAATATTTGGCGAAACATCGAAATTTTAATGAAGTCCAAGAACAATCTACTGACGAAAATTATTCAAAGGAATATACGTACAAAATTCAGGGAAAAAAATAACATGACATTTTAATTAGTACTATTAAAAAGGCAAAGCGTTAAAATTTAAAATGATGTAAAATTTAGCTTTGTGCAATAATATTTTCGGATATCGTTGAAGAACACCAGTACCTCGTAGAAATTTTAATTACATTTTAAAAATCATTTCGATTTGCGCATTCCAGTCCTTCAAAGCCTATCTGTGCCTAATTTGGTATCTTTGTATCAAGTAATTTGATTTGTTAGAGTATCAACAGGCAGACTCATAGATTCATTTATTATTGGTAAAAATAAAATGTTCAAATGTTACATTTACTGACATCAGTTAAAAACAAAGTCTATACGAAGCATAATTAGAAGATCAATTATGTATTTTAATATAAACAAAAGTATTGCTTATCACTGATGCTTACAGCTGACGATTATCGTTCTGAATCTACAGAATATTATAGCCTTCTGTTCACTATTTGCGCATAACCGGGAGTTTATGTCCTAAATCCAAGGAATCGAAATCTAGATCTTCCACTTTCGGGCGCAAATGAGGATTCTTTACGATACAAATAGGCATTAGACGTCGTACCTCCCAATGATTTAGAGGGGTTTTTATGAAATGTTAGAGAGGAAAGGGCCTCTTTTCTCGGACTGGGAATCGATCGGTGACATCAATAGGAATCTTGAGAAAACAAAAGAGAATACAGAGACATACATATGATAAATAAAGTCAATATTTTCTTTAATTTATGAATAAAATAACTAAAACAGGAAAGTATTAAAACAAGTTAGGGTAAATTTTAAAAGTTTGTACTAAATGAGAATATTGTATACTATACAAGTATAGAAAATCTTGAAATCGGTATATGGATGCTAAAATTGGAGTTTCAGGGAAATATGGATATTGAAAGTGGAAATCTATTTTCAATAAGGATGGGAAATTTGAATTTAAAAAAGCAAAAATTAGAATTTCTGTTTTTGATTTTTTTTCAATTTGCAGCAAATTTGGATCTATTATACTAGTATGCATTTTGAGCAGTAAGTAAACTGACGTTTCTACTGTCCCGGATTTACTAGGTGAACTTCAGATTACGCCAAGATCGCCCAACTCCATGATACATAAGAAGCCGAAATTTCGCCAAAATGTATGCATTCCAGGGTTTATTTGGTAACTAGCCGCCTTTGGCGACCAGCCGGTTCGCCAGTATTACCGCTCGCTACAATTTTCAATTAAATATTTTAAGTAACTGGTCTCTTAAAGGCTTCTCAAACAAAACATTTTTAATCTTCAAATTTTGATAGTCATACCAAACTTATATTGTTTAGATCGTTTCATTCAATTTACTATATATATTTTGCTAATTTGCTGCCATATCCGGTAAAACTTCAACTTTAATTAAAAATGCAAATGACGAAATTGCAATTAATATTAAGATATTTTTTAATAAAACCAAGCGTTTTATTTTATTTATCATCTTTATTGTTATTTATTAATTATTATTATTATTGAATATGAGTATTGCAAACAGAATTGCTCGGTATTTAAGTCTTATGTTAACTACAAAATATTTTTCATAGTTTATGTAATATCTCAAACAATATTTCAACAAAAATTACCGAGATTCAGTATAAAATTCAGTTTTTAGTTTTGCTTTCAAAAGGATTGAAATGAAATCAATAATAATATTTTGTTCCTGCTTATAAATATATTTCAAAAATTATGAAGTCTAAATTTAATGCAGTAAAGTATCATATTCTGATAAATATTCTGGACACACCAAATTTTAAATAAATGAATAAATGTTTCTATTTTCCACGATCAACTAAGACTTATTTATGAAGTTTTAAATGTTAAAAATTTAGAAAAACTCACCATTTTCATAATCTTAGGCCAATTAATCTCGAGAAACCTGCGCGCTTATTGGCGTATTTTCTTTGAAACGATCGATGAAAAATCTAAAATTATCCTTTTTTTATTGAATAGTGATATTCAAATCTTCATAAATCAGTCAGTTTAAGTGATTTGAAATTAACTCTTAAAAGTCAGTGATTTAGTTGATTGGAAATTAACTCTATGACCACCATAAAATCTGTGCTTTCTCTTGTGGTGTATGCATTCTCCTTAATATCCGATCGAATAAAACATCACATACAAAAGTACTACATAAAATAAACACATCAAAAGTAAACATTTCAATAGTTGCCAAAAACAAAAGAGAGAAAAATGCAATTAATAAGCAGACGATATTTAGAAAAGTACAGATATTTAGACTGGAAAATGAAATTATCTGAAATTAAAAACACGCGCAGACGATATTTACAAACGTAAAAATATTCAAACCTGAAAAGGAAAATATATGAGTTATTCCATCAATAAATGTCATAAGTTTGTTTACATCTTCATTATTTTATGATTCATTAAATATCAAAATGGATCCGAGACAGAATAAACACCCTGTATAGAGAGTGTAAAAGATCATAAAATAAATTTTCTGGAATTTATTTTTTAGAAAAAATAATATTTCATATTTGTTTCATTTCTTACAGACACTTGTCGAAAATTATAATTTTGCAGATTTCATTTCCAAAAAGATTTAATTTATTTTCAGTTAGAGCTTTAATCAATGTGATGGCAACACTTTGAAAAAAGCTTTTTTTTTCTCATGAATGCGAAACGTGCTTAATCCTCATTTTTATTTTTGACGAAAAAAATTATTGAAAAACATAGTTAAAATATTTATTTAAAAATTCATTAAAAATAGAAATTTAATTTTAAGATTAAAACAGTAGTATCATTTAAAAGATAAATTTTTAATCTTTAACTTCATGTAAAAATCATTTTTGTGCGGTAATATTTTCGGTAGTTATAGCAGAAACACGTCAAAATTTCGCTTAATTTTTAAATAAATAAAATTCTAATTAAAAATTCGAAAAAACCACCCCCAGGTGCACATTCCCGGCCTCCAAGGTATACACGTGCCAAATTTGGTAGCTATAGGTTGAATGGTCTGGTCTGTAGAGCGCCAACACACACACACACACACACACACACACACATTGAGCTTTATTATAAGTATAGATATAGATTTTCAGATTATACCATGATCGCCAATGGAAATGCCAGTCGTCAGATAGACGATGGTTTGTATTTTTTAGCGGTTTATTGCGAGATCCATAAAAATAGACAAGTATCTTTGCAAGGATATATTTTATCTGTCAAAAACAGAAAATATAATTACTGCCTCATCATTGTAAAAGCTTATTTATATGAAAATAGAACAGGAGGTAATTTGAAATTCTTCTGAAATAGTTTTAATATTCTTGTAAATTTCGGCTATGAAATATCAGTTTCTTTTTTTATATAAAGAAGAAAGAAATTTATTAAAATTTGACTGTATCTGTTTTATCCGAAGTAGTTGAATCCGGTTACATTTTACCGCTGAAGCAATAGAGATGCTCGTTTCATGCCTTAAGACCTTAGAAGACGCTAAAAATCTATTTTATGCTAATAGGAGGGCTAAGCCAATTGATGACATTGAGAGTGGGGAAGTGCCGCAGTAATAAAATAGTTTTAATCCTGTAGCCTCACTTTACAGGAACTTGCCGCTGCTGAATTACTGTTATTTCAATGCTTTAACGAAACTTGATTGTTTGTCTCTTTGCCTTTAAGAGCCACAAGAATTGGAGAGGACTCACGGAAGCGTATTTTTAGTAATATGTTTTGTCTGTCTTCTTAAGTTCATTTTCATTTCCGATTCATGATTTTATGCTACATGCATTTTGAGTGTCATTTAAGTAATCTATTAAAATTCATGAATGCTATGAATTGAAATTTTAAAAATACATTTCCCTTTAATTAAATTTTTTTTTCTCTACAATATTTTAAATTTCTAATTTCTTTAAATTCAGACTTGTTTTCTTTTCTTGTATAACAAGGTCAGTTAGGAATTAAATATGTTTATTGTTGTTAAATGTGCGGCTATTTCATAATCAATACAAAATAAAAGACCTTGATTTGACTTTCATAAGATTTACTTCAAACGATGCACGATTTCTTTAAATAGATATAAAATAAATCTATACTTATAATAAAGCTGTGTGTGTGTGTGTGTGTGTGTGTGTGTGTGTGTGTGTGTGCTAGCGCTCTACAGGCCAGACCATTCAACCTACAGCTACCAAATTTGGCACGTATATACCTTGGAGGTCGGAAATGGGCACCTGGGGGTAATTTTTTCGAATTTTTAACTAGAATTTTATTTTTTAAAAAATTAAGCAAAATTTTTGCGTGTTTCTGCTATAACTTCCGAAAATATTACCGCACAAAAAAGATTTTTACATGAAGTTAAAGATCAAAAATTTATCTTTTAAATGATACCAATGTTTTAATCTTAAAATTCAATTTCTATTTTTAATGAATTTTTAAATAAATATTTTAACTATATTTTTCAACAATTTTTTTCGTACAAAATAAAAATAAAATTTAAGCTGAACGAGCACGTTTCGCATTCATTGGAAAAAATTAGCTTTTTTCAAAGTGTTGCCATCACATTGATTAAAGCTCCAACTAAAAATAATTTAAATCTCTTTGGAAATGAAATCTGCAAAAATATAATTTTCGGCACGTGTTCGTAGGAAATGAAACAAATATCAAATATTATTTTTTCTAAAAAATAAATGCAAGAAAAATTATTTTATGATCTTTTACACTTTCTATATTATTAATCCAATAAATCAGTTTTATTTTAAGGCAAGTTTTGTTTAATTTGAACAGGATATCTATTCAAATCAGGGCCACACAGCTAATTTGCAAACCTTTAATAAGACACAGATCTGCTAAAATGTTCTAAATAGAAAATGATTATATTTTATGTAACTTGATTCAATAAATGCTCTAATAAATAACGAATTTTTGATTTTACATAAAGTTTCTACTGTGGAAATCACGAATAACAAAATGTTCTTGAAACACTAATATTTTAAATAAAAAGAGTTAATTTCCAATCAACTAAATCGATCACTTAAATTGACTGATTTATGAAAATTTGAATATCACTATTCAATAAAAAAAAGGATAATTTTAGATTTTCCATCGATCGTTTCAAAGAAAATACGGCAATCAGCGCGCAGGTTTCTCAAGATTAATTGGCCTAAGATTATGAAAATGTTGAGTTTTTCTAAATTTTTAACATTTAAAACTTCATAAATAAGTCTTAGTTGATCGTGGAAAATAGAAACATTCATTCATTTATTTAAAAGTTGGTGTGTCCAGAATATTTCTCGGAATATGATACGTTATTGCATTAAATTTAGACTTCATAATTTTTGAAATATATTTATAGGCTGGAACAAAGTATTATTATTGATTTCATTTCAATCCTTTTGAAAGCAAAACTAAAAACTGAATTTTATGCTGAATCTGAGAAATTTTTGTTGAATTATTCTTTGAGATATTACATAAATTAAGAAAAATATTTTGTAGTTCACATAAGACTTAAATACCCAGCAATTCTGTTTGCAATACTCATATTCAATATTAATAATAAATAAATAAATAACAATAAAGATGATAAATAAAATAAAGCGTTTGGTTTTATTAAAAAATATATTTATATTAATTTCAATTTCATCATTTCCACTTTAAATTAAAGTTGAAGTTTTACCGGAAATGGCAACAAATTAGCAAAATATATATAGTAAATTGAACGAAACGATCTAAACAACAGTATAAGTTTGGTATGACTATCAAAATTTGAAGATTAAAAATGTTTCGTTTGAGAATCTATTAAGAGACCAGTTACTTAAAATATTTAATTGAAAATTGTAGCGAGCGGTAATACTGGCGAACCGGCTGGTCGCCAAAGGCGGCTAATAAATAATATATTTATTGTTCAGATAGTTCAGCAATATTACGTTGTAGAACTATTTATATTTTCAGACACATGGATTTTAAGTTAGTATTTCTTAATTTGATTCTAAACTTATCGACTTCCATGGAATCTTTAAAGAGACTATCTTAAATATATTTACACTCACTTTAAAATGCAATTCCCGGAAGGTTCTTTATATCCATTTAAAAGTTTTAAAAGAAACTTTATGAAGCTGCCACTCAACTTCGGCTTACATGATAAAAAATTCATTCACGTAAGAAGCGAAAACCAAAATCACGAATATAAATTGTTCTTATTTACATTTTTGTTGAAAATTCACTGGATACCGATCTCGCTTGGTATACAGAGTTTTGGCTGCATCATTTCCACTCTAATACCTATAAATGGTTGTGTTTCATAAAACGTCTTCCCACTTTAAATAAATGCATATCAAATGACGTTGGCTCACTAGGATGTGTTAGGGAATTCAAAGGCCCGATGACTCGAAGGCGAGATTTATTTGCCAAATTGCAACATTTCCGACATAGTTTGGCAACATCTGAGACTGAGCTAAAAGCTTTCCGATGTAATATTCCGTTCTGACAAATAGAGAAAATATTTAAGTTTCTTTGGATAACAGTTTTCTTTCTGAACTTTTAATAGAAGTTTTCTTGACAAGTCTATGAGTGTTTAAAATAGTCGGAGATGTTAGAATTTTAATATAATTTGAATGCAGAAAGAACCTTCAATCCTTTAAAAAGGTTTCATAAGTACAAGAGTTTTTTTCTATAAGTAATTTTTGAAATAACTTAAAACATAAAGCTCGTGATATTCTGCCATGTGTTCTTTATACGTATTAAAAATTACAAAACTTATTACTTTTACTTAATGATTAATTTATCATTTAATTAGTAACGAATTCAAATATAAATTTCCTAAGTGTGCAAGATTAATAATTGTTTTGAAAAATCGAATTTGGATACATGTTAGATTTTGCAGAATTTCTCATTATAAAAGAAATATTAGAAGAGATATAAAAGTATCAATCTGTACTAATAATAAATGATAATGCTTGCGTTGGCGCTTTACAGGCCAGATATTTTGACTTAAAGCCATCAAATTTAGCACAAACTAATGATATTTGGAAGATATAAATGTACAAATTGAAGATATTTTTTAAAAATTTATGACAACTCTCAAATTTAGTATACATTTATGATACTTGAAAAATATCTATTGCACTTTGAAGCCTCATTAAAAAATAAAGCAAAGTTTAACCTTTTCCACGATTAACTCCCAAAATTGTTGTGGAACAAAATTTATTTTTACACCATTTTAAAATTAAAAAAAAGTTTTTTATTGATGCCAATTTAGTTGCCATGAAAATATTTCCAAAATTTTGTCAAATTATTTAAGAAAACATTTTTCATACTTTTCAACAATTGATTTCATTGTAGCACGGAAATTGAAACCGCTTTCATTGTTTCATCAAACATTTAATTGCCTGACTTTCGTCTATTGTTGAAAACTAAAGGAAAAATATAAGCTATTATACGCGTGATCATTTCGAGAAATCAGAAAGTGAAATCACATTACTGTGAAAGAAAGCGTATAGGTTGAAATAAATCACCTAGATATTTAAGTTTGTAATATCACTATAATGTAGTAGATCACTATAATAACCCATTAGGTTCCCATTAACAGAACACATGTGAGGCTATTAAGATACAACAACTTTAATGTCTATCACTAATTTGATGCTGAAAATGTCTTGTTTAGGGAATCGTGATCTTTAATGTCTATCACTAATTTGATGCTGAAAATGTCTTTTTCAGGGAATCGTGATCTTTAATGTCTATCACTAATTTGATGCTGAAAATGTCTTGTTCAGGGAATCGTGATCTTTAATGTCTATCACTAATTTGATGCTGAAAATGTCTTTTTCAGGGAATCGTGATCATCAAGTTTTATTTTAAAGATTTCCTTGAAATTATACGCAATTAATTTTCCTGTTGTACCAGTTAGTCCCTCAATATAATATTATAAATTTTAAAGATGAATATTATACATTTTAAAATCAATGCATTAAATGCAAAATTATTAATTTTACTTAGTTTCCAAACTTGACACATATACACTTTGGAGGGTGAGATATCCACCTCGAAGCAATTTTTTGAAAATTTTAATTAAAATTAAGCTGAATTTGCATTTTTTTTTACCTATAAAAACCAGTCGAATTTTACGCTTTAAAACTTTTTTTTAATCTTGCGTATTAATGGTTGTGATCTCGTACTAAAAGCATTCGTCTTAAAAATAATAGTCCACATTTCCAAAAATAAAAGTTTTAGGGAGAAACATAAACATTAGAATTCACAAGATATTGATTTCTAATGAAAAATAATTCACATTACTATTTTATAATTCACTAACATGCCAATGTGTTTCTAAGAAAAGATACGTGATCAATCTTCAATTGTCAATTTACGTTTTCATTTAAATTTCAATTTACGTTTATTAAAAGAAGGAGTATAAAAATAACATAAATCTTCGTATTAACTAGAAGATAAAGATATAACTATATTTCAATCTTAGAAAATACATTTTACATAGGAAATGCAATAAAAATATTAAAAAAAATCAGTTTAAAACATCTTCTTGAAGATAATTTTTTAAAATTTTATAATTTGTATCTATCTTTCCTGCGTTTCTAATAAAAAGACAAGAAATATTTTATTAACTAACCCTTAAAAATTCTATAGTCAGTATTTTGGTTTTTCAAACTTAAAAATGTGTTTCTTAGTCAGCGAAAAAATTCAAAGATGGATGGAATGGAAATAATACAAAAACTGTGTTGTATGAAACGTGAACAGAAGAAACTTGACTAGAAAAAAATGGCATCAAAATTCGTTTGTCGAAACTTGAAGTGAACTCTTTCTACTGATGAGACTGATTTCATTTTCTATGTCTAGACAGGAAAGGAAGGTTTTAGCAACTTATAGTCCTACAAAGAACAGCGTGGATAATTTTTCTTCATATTGTATCTTGCTTTGAGGAATTTTCAAATTATGTTGCTAGAATTGACAATAAAATCTGAACCTAAGCGAATACTGTGAAACAAAAGCTATTTGTTTTATTATTCGAGACTTGTCAAGATAAGCACTTATTTTTAATAAGGAGACTCAATTCCCTTGATATAATAAATTTTAAGAAATGACACATTTTCGCAATATATTTTGTTGAAACAAAGAACATTATATAAATTTAATAATACTGGTAGCAAAGTTCCTATGAAAAATTATATTAACCACAATAAGATGTGAATTAATGAATTAATATCTATTAAATTTATCAGTTATTTATATTTTTTTCCCTAATATCTATGTAGTTGAAATTCTCGGAATTCAGTTTCGACAATTTAGCGTTAATTTAGCTAACGCGGAAACTTTTTATTGCATTTCTTATTTAATTTGTATTTTTATTTAATCCCTTGAATTTCTGGTAAGAGAATATTAAAATTATATACATAATTCAATTTGATT
>JAPMOR010083037.1:201088-215423 GCA_026543865.1 Argiope aurantia
TTGCTACAGATTGTTATAGAATTAGTAGTTTGGAAAATTTTATACAATTTGTTACAAATAAAAATGATATTTAAAAAATTGATGCACAAGTGGAATGTAAGGAAATACTGCAAATAAATGTAATTTTTCAAATTAAAGAAAATGTTATAAATTGTAGTCTTAAATTAGAATTTTGTCATAAAATTTATAAGACAATACAGTTAGTAAAATTTACACTTGAAGAAAAATTCAATATATAGTATTTGTACATACTGTTCCGTGGTTAAGTTTTATTTTGGTTCTTTGCAAAATGTCCAGTCTGAAATGAAATCCGAGTGATCTAAATTCTATTTCTCTTTCATGGAAAAACACATATATACGAAATCCGGGAAGTAATCTTCAAAATAACTAAGAAAGAAAACACTTGTGAACATTTTTATCAAATGAATTGTTAGTTTGGGCCTCTATTCATACATTTTTTATATAAA
The DNA here is from genome assembly GCA_026543865.1 of Argiope aurantia. NCBI lineage: Eukaryota > Metazoa > Arthropoda > Arachnida > Araneae > Araneidae > Argiope > Argiope aurantia. Next base: position 201,556 of record JAPMOR010083037.1, read on the forward strand.
TAGATTTCTTTGGCTACAAGCTTGAAGTTTTATTTATTTTTAACAAAGAAAAAAATAAAGCCTTTCTTCCAAACTCTCTAATAAGGGTTTTAAAACTTCCCTTCCTTCCACATTAAATTGTGTGTTTTGAGAAATCATACCTTCCAAAAATTCACAAATATTAATTTTTAGAGTCTCTCGAATACGAGAGTTGCGTCCTTCGTAGTGTAGTAAATAAATCCAAATATGTATTGTTTGATTTTGTTTTTGTGGCTGAATGAGAGTAAAATTTGGCACAAGACTACAGTATTATTAAGAACACTAAATTCCATTAATTTAAAACTTAGGGGTTTCTGTGACCGCGTTTACATGAAATCGAAAGTTCAGATTGATAGACCGTCAACCTCTTAACGAATTTGTTTCAAAGTTTTATGCGAATCTTAACCATAAACTCTAAATCTCTACACCAGATTTTATCTATCTAGACTTTTACATTTTGTAGTTATCATGTTCAGTTATATTCAGGCAGACATACAGGCAGAAAGACAGACTTTCGATGAAAGGTTCATAAAATTTGATAGAAATTTTCGAATTTAATCTTAATACTTTGCGTCTATTTCATTTACCTAATTCAAAGTGTACTTTGAATAATCGTGTTTATACGCATATATAACTTCAAAATAGCGCTCTGCGGTGATATGAAACATGGAGATTCGTCAAAATCTCGAATTCATTTTTTTTTTTGGCAATCGCAATACTTTTTTTTATATATTTTTATATGAGAATATTTAGTTTAGTTTAGTTATATTAACGCCCCGTTTGAAGCAACACTAGGGCTATTTTGGGACGGACCTCGTAATTTTGAACCGCGGTCAGATGACGAGGACGACACCTCAGCTGGCACCCCCCTCTCCACACCACATTACTCCAGCGGGAGGACGTTTGGTCAAGACGGATTTAACGTGCAACAGACCCCCTTACACGAAGGTTCTTCGGTGGAATCGGGTCTCGAACCTGAAACCCTCCAGTTCCGAAGCCGAGACCTTACCACCAGGCCATCGCGGCCCCTTATATGAGAATATAAAAATTGGTCAAAGTGTATATGTGTGAAGGGGAAGAGTTATGAGGCACATTTTTTTGTGATTGTAGATTTTACAACAATCTGGAATTGATAACAGTAAATTTGAGTTTTCTTTAAAAAAAAATTATATTTATTCTTAAATAAATGCTTTTTAATAATTAAGTGGCATAATTATACTACTTAATTAACTTTTAAAGCACATATAGTTTCTTAAGCTACAAAATATTAGATTTAATATTAGCAGTCTTATTCTAAATTTTTTTTTAAAGAATGAGATTTGCTATTTAATATTTCATTTGTGAATGAGCCCTTAACTTTCATCTGTAATCGCTGTTAAAATACTCATTGCTGTGTGAGCTGACGTGCGCGCAACTTGCTTTAATTTTTCTTTTTTCCGATTACATATTTAGTATGTCGCGTAGGAAAATGAGTGCGTTGTAGGCCTACCGTTCCGAAAGGCGTTGGACTGACAATTTCGTATTCCAATTTTCAAGCTACCTTCTTACTCCTTGTTCTGTAGGAGGAGTGGTCACTCCTCAAAGTTGCATATTGAATGCTGTAATCTTATCTTACATGGAATAAGTATGATAATTTGAAACAATGTTGTATAGATCATGTCTTTTGTTATTCCAATGAATAAATTTTTGTATTTTGAATTTTTAAATATGGAGTATTTTATTTCCATAGACGCTATCATAATCGTTTCGATTTAATTTTTTCACGTGATGAAGATGTGAACAGGTTTAGGGAAAAATATCTACATGGTTTTAAAGGGCGTTATTTAAACCAGAGCTACTGAAAAATATTTGATTAAAACCTCTTCTTAGATTCCTCCTTTTAGAAATTTCATACAGAAAAAAAAAGGAAAAACAGTAGGAGTAGAACGTTTTAATGTCGAAATTAAAGTCGGCGGAAGTGGTGTCTCGGAAAAATGCTCGTATACATCCTAATAAAAATGTTAACACCAGAAATCTCTGAAACAGATTTCATGCATTTAGATTTAGTTGAAATCTAAACCTTAGGTAGAATTAGAATCTGAAAAATATTGTAACTGTCACGAAATAGAAATTGAACAAAAATTTCTATATGAATGAACAAAATCATGACGAGTACAAATGCTCAAATTTTTATTTTCAGAGTCCCAAACATGAGCATTAAAACTTCAGGCAACTGGACATCTTTTTTCGATTTATTTAAGCCGAAATTCGACGTAGCACTACAATTTTAATAAAATGATATTATACCGAATTTCCTTTATCTAAATCATTGCGATTTTAAACTGTGTTAGCATGCATTCGAATGGGCAGACGGACAGACGGTAAACCCACTGATTTAGTTTGAAATTGTATTCGTATGTAAGCTATAGATACGAAAACTGTGCACCAAATTGCATCCATCTGCTATTCTCTTGATGTGAGTCAAATAACAAACTTCCTGTAAATGGACTTATCTCGAGATTCTATAGAAATCTACAAATTTAAACGCCAGATATCAATACTCAGAGTTTTTGAATTATCATGTTTATAGACAAACACAATTCCATAAATGGAATTTTTTTGAATTAAGAAGGTCTAACATATAAAGATTCTTTGAAATTTCAAGTTCGAATTTTTTGATGATTACAATATTTTCGTTTTGTGTACTTCATATGTGGGAAAGCAAAAATGTTGTTTTGCAAATTTAATTTTGATATTTTTTATTGATATCATAGAGGATTTTTGACTACTTAATCGAAGTTCAATATCACTTATGACCAAAAATTATAAATGACGTCCATTTATGAAAATATATGAGAAAATCACACCTATTAGACTTATATAATGAGTGATCATGCAGCTATACTATGCATATTTTAATTCGTTGGCAGCAATCACATTTAGTGTAAGCAAGATTTGCATGTTTAACTCATTTAATAATGCATTAGATGATACGACAAATTAATTTTTATTTCTACTACCTGATCTAATTAAATTATCGTTATAAAAATAGGTGAATTATGAATTTTCATATATCATCATTTTTAATATATTGATTCTCCTATGTAATATTATTATGCATATTACTTCTATATATATTGAAATATAAAGTAAGGTAATATTATAATATCCAGTATATACTTGGCTAAGATAATAATCACCCTCGATTCGATTTGTAGAAATGTTTCTAAAATGTTCCTCTTGATGGAATTATTTATTCCATTTCTCCTGCCAATCCTTAATTATTAGTTTTTAATTTCTGAGTTGGATTTTGAACTCATGGAGAGATATTTCTTGAGTTTCTAAGTTTAAAGCTTCCATGGCTAGTGTATCTGCTTTTTCGTTTCCAATATACCTTTGACGTGCTCTGATCCAGATCATTTCAATACCAAGTTCAGCAGCTTTTTCTTTTATATCTAATGTTACTTTTTTTTTCATCTCACTAACGGAATCAAGGATCATTAAGGCCGATCTTGAATCAAGAATTATAATTCATAATAATAATAAAAATGAATATTAATAATAAATTATGAAATCTAATATTTATCGTTTAAAAGTTATCAAAAACCCAATATGAAGCAAAGTTTATTCCTTATTTATTACTTAAAGAGATGCCATAAATGTTCATTTTATTCTTTACACCATTATTAAAGAAAATCATATCAATATATTTACTACTTCAATCCACAAGTTTATGAGAAACAAACAAATATCCAGTACTTCCAACATTGTATAGTTAAATAATCGCTGCTAGTTTAGAATATCTTAATGCATCGCGTGCCATATGAATACTTTCTAAGCATAAATCTTCATTAGATTGCCCCGTTCAGAATGATTCATTCCCTCTGATTAATTATGGCAGGAAGCTATCGTAATCACGATTTGCCAGATTTCCTTTGACCTAATGTTAGAAATCGTGATCATCCGTGCACTCACGGGAATGATCATTTCTCGTGAAATGTTAGATATGTCCGGTACAGCCGTAGAGTATGCATTATTACTCTTAGAACATTATAATAAAACTTCATCTCACCAATAACTTTAAAATACAATAATTTTATATTTAAATATCTCTCTGATAATGGTATCTTTAATTTCTGATGCTGCCTGTTTTATTATTTCCTAGTATCTGAAACGTACAGAGATTTGGCAAATAATTTTGAAACTCAGTTCCTATACTTCGTATAAGAGCAGACAAAATTGCAATCGTTTTATCTTCTTGTATAAAAAGTACAGAGAAAGTATAGTAATTATTTTTTTAAATTCGAACTCGATATTTTGAAGAATTTCCACATTTTAGATCTCACTGAGTTCGAAAAACACATTTTTGGAAAATTTCCTTTTGTCTGTGACAAAGATAATTCAAAAACTCTTTGAGCTAGACGGATGAAATTTGGTAAGTAGTCCTTGCATCACATTTGTAGACTTCTATCAAATTTTGGACAAAATCTGTTCAAAAGAAATCCTTTTGCCATCTTAATCGCTCAAAAAAAATCGCGGTCGACCACACGATAGATTCAATAAAATGCTAGATTCGCACTGAAGGTTTAGATTTATTGCTGTTGTTTCCCAATGCCATAGAAAATTTTCCCAACCTTGTCTAAGATTCATGATTGTATACGGGGGGGGGGGGAAAACAATTTTTTATAACAAAGTACGGCACGAAGATTCAGGGATGTCATTCCACTTGGGTTCTTTTCCACATTTTTTTCGAAGTTTATTTCTAAAATAAACTTGTTTTGATAATAATTGAAAGTGCTTTGTGGCTTATCTAAGCTTTTCTTTGTTTATTTGATAACTGTCATTATTTGAATTAATTTGATACTTGTTAATATTTATAGCGCCGGCAAATGAAACTATAAATGCTTTCAATCACACTAATTAACATTCGAGGGCGTTCCCATTTTCATCTCATAGTCTAAATCACCAACTACATTTAGTTTTGAATTGGAAAAATAAAAAATATATTATTTAAATGCAAGAAAAAAATAAAAACGATGAGAAGGCGGAAATGAGATGCGAAAAGTGTGAAGGAATGGGAAAACATCCTAGTAGTCCCTTTTTTCCATAACAACGTGTTCAGAAAAATTCCAACAAGGTGGTCTCTGGCATTTTATTAATACTATGGAGGACTCCATTTTTCTTTTCGAAGTATTTTTTTTTCTTACGCTGGGGAAAAAAAGTTTGTATGTCCAATTTTTATCAATTTTGGCGAATTCAGTTTCTTTTGCAAAGTTTATTTTTCAGTTTCTTTTTTTTAGCTACAAATTAAAGCTAATAATTAATGTACGTTTTTTAGCTACTCTTCAATCACAAAATTGTTAATTAACTTTAACGAGTTTCTGATTATTACAACAAAAGAAAATATTTTGAATTAAATTCAAATATTTAACATAGAGCATTCTGACTGATAACACATATTAGCAAATTCTCGAAATCGGTCCATTTGTTAAGGTTTGGGATACTGCCAAACTTCTATTTTGTGAAAATTCTCGGAATTTCTCGGTAGTGATTAATAGGCAATCATTTATAATCTAGCTAGCGATCAAGAACTCTCATATAGAATAAAAATTTTCGAAACGCAAAATTGTTGTGCCTGGAGCTTTTCGCTATGAAATAAATACAATGAAACAAACTTTTTGAGATTTATCTGGCAAGTGAGAGATGGCGGAGAACAGACCGTTACTGACGATATGTAAATATGTATTTCGGTTTCATATGAAATAAAAATTCTCAAAATCAACCAAATGATTGGAAAGAGGAGAGTGGATCTTTGGTTTTCGTTATTATTTTAACTATATAGATGATTAAACCCATTATAACAAACATCAATCGAATCAAAATCATCAATCTAATAATCAAAAAAGGTCGCATTGATGAAGATCTTCAAATAATTAGCATCCAAGTTTAATTATTTCAGTAAAGCTAATAATTAATGTATCTATTGATTTAAGTTAGAAAACTTAAATTTTATTTGCCAGCAGACGACCAGCCTCTTTACCTGTGTCTTTTATCATATTATCATAATTAATATAATATAGTATAATTTAGACAGTTACGTGGCTGAAAGGAAAGGGACCTTTTGAATAAACTTCAATTTATTTTACTGCTGGAGTATTTTACAAGGGAACAAAGGCGCTTATTCGCATTAAAAATGAAATACGAAAGAGTCAAAAATTTTCCCTTTAGTGGTTTTATTACGAGATTCCTATAAGGATTTATTACACTCGACTTAGGGCAGGGAATTTTAGGTATCTTTGAAACATTGCATGGGCGACAGGGACTCTTATCCTATCGTTCGTAGAGTGAGACACAAAGGGAAAGGGAATTTTTTAAAGCACGTGCTGGAAATAACTAAACAAAAAAGTGGGATATGGATTAGGAAATAAGATAATTTTTGAAATAATTTAACATGGATTATTTTAAGATAAAATTAGGATATTAATTAGGATTTATATTGCATTAAGATCTATCATAGCATATATAAAATATTATAATATGTAAAAAGAAACCAAACACATATATATTTAAGACATAACATTTTTATATTCATCGCATAACAGTTTTAAATTTCAAGCCCATTGTTAATTATTGCTTTGAAGTATTTCGATAAAAAAATGTTTTTAGCGCGAATGTTTGATTTATGCCTGTAAAGATTTTAGTTTTCACTTTAGAATTAGTTACATATAATTAATTGTTGAAGAAACATGGAGTTTCTAGGATTCATACTAGCGTCTATAAGAGATTAAATTTTAATAAAACATCAACAATTCATTAAAAGACAACCTAAAGAGGTTTTTTTTGGTCTTAGATACTTAATAGTTTAGTTTTCTTAAAGTACCTTCTAAATGAGATCTCTTTTTAGCCAAAAAGGTTGTCATCATCTGTGATGCCAAGAAATAAAAGTATGCGAAGAAAATGTCAGTCATTAACGAAGAGTTTGTAGATAGCTCTTACTAAAAAAAGACTTTTGGAGAAAATTTTTGAAAGATTAGATTGATTAGCGATTCAGATCATGCTTGTTCTAGCTTCAAGTTTCTTCTTTTTGTTCAAATTTTTTTTTTCTGTGAATTGGATATTTCAAACAGTTTAAGAGAATATAAACACTGTCATTTTTTGTTACAGTAAAGACAATATTACGGGCTCTATTAAATTATAAATTTATTCAGTGAGGTCGAGGGTGACCATCCAGGCACATTAGGATTTTGTTATTATATCCTCTTTTATATTTTATTCATCCATCAATTATTAATAGGAAAGAATATATCTTAGATTTTATTGAAACTTGATCAGTTTTTTTACATAATATAAAACGAGATTTTTTATTATTACGTGATAATATATTCAACAATAATCCATTCAAAATATGGATTCGACTTCAGGATTAATTTTTGGGAGAGAAACTGCCTTTGCCTTTCCAAGAAATATTTGAATGCCCTAGAGTTCAAAATAATACTATCTTTTCAATTAGTTTTGCTCCAATTAGAATTATCTTGGCTATACAATGAATAACTCTCCATGATTTGAAACATAAACTTCTTAATGCTTCAATGACAGAGAAACTGGTTGTAAGCGAAATTAATTTTTTTTTCCTTGAACTGAGAAATTATCAATGTTTGGACAGATCACTAAAGCTTCCACAGTAAAATTGGTATTAATGAAAGGAATTCGTTGAGTGAAGGATTATAAAATTAAGAATTTTGAAAATAATACTAAAGCAGATTTACAGAAATTGCAAGATTTAAATATTCCTCAACAACGTAATTTTCACGCATTAAGATTTAACGTGATCTTTAGAAATGACATCCATTTTGAAAATATTTTTTGCCTTGTTTATTTTTTATCGTGGAAATATTTTTATTCTGGTGCAGCTTTAATTACTTATTTACACGCATTTAGGAATCTTTATATAGACTTATTTTGGCTCATTAAAATTTTAAATACTAAGATACGAGAGAAATTAGGTTAAGCAGTGAAAAAAAAATCGCAACAATTTTAAAAGGCATTTTTTGAAGCTAAATTACTGTTCTCGCGTATCAATAAAAACTGCGTAATAAATTCAACTTAAGCTAAAAAATAATAATAATAAAACGATAGATAATGGAAAAGCTATACTGTGAAAGCCAACTCCAAAATAAAGCTACATTAACAGACGAAAGATATTTCAAAAGCTAAAGCCGACTCCAAAATAAAAAAAGGAATAAATCGCCAATTTGTTGCCTACTTATTTTGAGGCTTCAACAGTTTGTTGCCTTCAAATCTCTTCAAAACTCTCAAGCCAAAACAACATCATATTCTCACATGATAATAAGTTTAAAAGTAAAAATTAAGGTTTAAAGGTAAAAATTAAGTAAGTTAAAAGAAAGTAACTTCACTTTAACATTGCCAAAGCCGTGTCAGTGATAAAGACATTGTAATAAAAAAAATGTATCAAATTACATAAAACTAGAAGGCTACGCCCATAGCCAACCCATTATAATTGCTAAGAAATTATCTTTTATTTATTTATATATTAAAAACTAATGCTTTTTTTTCTAATGCCATAGAAATCGCTCACATTACTGTTTGTCGAATGACGATAAACGTATACAAATCATCGTTGTGTTTGTCCTGCCATGATCTGCAGGAAATGAAAGAGCATCACAATATGCATTCTTCGCTGAATTTTCATTTAGACATCTTGACTGTTTAATTTTTCTTCTGGGTGCATTTATTTGTCGTGTGCTAATTACATCTCGGTTATTTTGAAGACAAATATGGTTAACTTTCGAATATTCAGCTGCATGTCGCTGTTTAGCGTTTATCAATAGCGTCAGTTGCATGTTTATGTCGATAGCGTTTCAGCTGCATGTCGCGTCTTAGCCATTTTTTAAGCACAATTAATGCTCACAGCCAACGTAAACGAATTCTTTAGAATTTGAATTTAGAAGAGAGGTAGCGTTGAGTCAAGTTATAACTTTTCAGCAGATATGTGTTCTCGCTTCTAATTGGCAGTTTGGTGCAACTGATTTTCTGTGTTTGGCTATATATTATCGTTTCATAGCTTTTTCTTATTGTGTAAAGATTTGTTTGATTAATTTTAAAAATCGATTAAAATTAGAAGAATTATGATTTGTTCAAAAGTTATGGTGGAAAAAGTTAAAATCTTTCGTCTCCCATTTCACAGTTTTTAAAGGTTATCGAAATCTTTTAATAATGTAGGTAATAACTATCGAACATTTGTTTTAATTTTCTTTCAAATCCTTCACGAGTTGTGGAATTGTGTAAGGTATAAACAAACAAATGGATTTTTAGTTATATATAGATATAGTTATTCAATGCTTGTATATATTTTTGGGAGATTCTACATTTAAACATTTTTATCAAAAAAGTAAACATTTCTACACATCAATGAATTTATAAGACCTCTTGAGACTAAAATGCATTTTACTTCAAAATCCTTTTTCCTATTTTTCTAAAATCCTGACAAGTATTTTCCCATCTTATTTCCTTTCACGAACTCTCCCTCTCTTAAAGATGGACTCCCCAGCCCTCTATAAGAACTCAACGGACCGAAATTCCAACAAACAGCATTTCGAAACCATTTCATCGATGGGAAGATTGAGGGGTTTCTTTCTCGGGAAAAAAATCACATCCATTGGAAAGATTATTTTTTCCTTTTCTTCCTTGCATATGGAAAAATAAAGAATGGAAAATTCGATGAGTGTAGAAAAAGAATCGAAGCATATTTCTTTATATTTTTTTATTTTTCTAGAAAGATGCGTTTCTTGGAGCTTGTCCAGGAATTGTCGGGTTGGTGGTGCGTGTTTTATGCTCAACTTGAGACACAAACAGAATCGATATCCTGTTCTTTCTACGGGACCTTTCGGGCGATTAATGAGTGTTTTTCTGGCCGCCACAAAGAAGGTTCGGAAGAAACGTCCACTCGGAAAACGGCTGCTCGCTTCTGACAAGTTGCCTTCCGATGAAAAGAATACGGTTGATTCTGAAGACGTGCATCTCAAAAAGGTATCAGAAGCAGGAGCACAAATACACTAAAACCTTTTGAATACTGGTTTGTTATATTGGCTTTCTTGGATATTCTACTATTAATATAAAAAAAAATTGTAGAAGGACTAGACTCTTTATAACTTCATCATGAGATAGATGAAAATAATAGACGAATTTCAGGAAAAGTTATTTAATTATTTTGTAAGTTCCACATTTCACAGAACAAAACAAATACACTCACTTAGAAAACAATCTATTAATAACTCCCAAAAAGGATCATGAGAAATTTACCCTAATTTTAATGAGGAAACGACATCTGTTGTATCAAAATAGAAGGTAGTAGACTTATGTAACTGTAATCATATATTTATTTCATATTCCACATTGTTCGATAAGACTGAAGAATATGGAATCAGTTTATAGTAAATTAAAATGTGCAAGTGTTACGGTTAAAGTATACAAAAATTTTGCATAAAATTCTTAGTTATTTCATGAAATTACTGATCATAATTTATCAGTTATTCCATGGAATATCTAGCTGCTTCATAAAATAATAAATATTTTATTCCCTAGAAAAGTATTTTATATTTTAACGATAACATTTATATGAAATAAAAGTGGAAGTGAAAATTCTAATTCTTAATTAATGTCTAAAGAAAGAGATTTTTTTACCTTAATTTTAATATTTGCAAATAAATCTAAATAATTTTTTAAAATATTAAAATAATAGAAAGAAATTGCACAGAAATAAAACTGACGACATTTTTTTAAAAAAGTTTTTTTTTTAATTTAAAGTAGAGTAAAACGCATTTAATAAAATTTATTCTAAAGGGAAAATTCCAGAATATTGCTTAATTATTTAATTTTAATTGTGAACTTTTGAGAATTGATAATTGCTTTTCTTGTCTTGAAAAGCCAATTCACCAAATTACATCAAGATGGGATACAAGCAGTAGATTTAGTTAAATGATATGCAACACACTCACACTTTTATATATATACAGGGTGTCTCAAAAACATTCACTGCAGCTTTTATTCGTTAAATACTGATCATAGACATATACTGTAAATTACAAAGTTGCGTAAAAAAAAAGGTGCAAAATGTTTTGAAATCGATGCTGAATGAACCATGCTGATAAATGCTGATTTCAACCACTTTTCGATGCTTGGATATGAGTTCGCAAAGAGGAAAAATCATGTCGGATGTTCGTGTTTTTGGGTTCATACACAAATTAACAAAGAAATGAATGATTGAACAAATAAATAAAATTTTCCTATTTATTGGTTTCAAAGTATTAAAAATGTGTAGAAATAGTTACTTAAAGGAAAAATTACATAACTTGTTCAAAATGTTTTCCATCCGTGCCAATACAAAGCTCGTTTGATGACACTTCTATATACTCTATCAAGTTCTTGTTCGGTGATGTCACGACAACTCTAAAATGCGTTGTTGCAATTCTGCTTTATCCAAGGAAGGTAAGAAATAAACCGCTGTACTTAAAAGATCCCACAAAAAAATCCATTGGCATATATTTGCATACGCAAACATTTTTAAGTTTTTTTACATTGACTGTCCTGTTTTTAAGTTACATTCTGTAATTCATGATAGAAAATTTTAAATTATTTTTTAGGAAACATATATTTTAAAATTTGTATTTAAAACTAAAGATATGAAGCATATTTTATTTCTTTATGATGCATTCCTGCGTCGCGTCATCTGCACTGAAGCTGTAAGCATTTGCATTTTAATTTGTGATTGACCCTTCACCAACTTTGTTTTAACATATCTTTGAGAGTTTTCATGATAAAATTCTGAAATTTTGTACGTGCCTTATTAGAGGATGGGGCACATTTTACTCATTGGAAATTTATTTTGTACGGGGTCCGTATAAAAATTTAAATTTTGTATTTTTTTAAAAGTCTAATTCCCTGAAAATTTTAATCGATTTCATAACATTTAGGAACTTTTTTTAAACTTTGTAATTTGCAGTATATGTCTATGATCTGTATTTTAGGAATAAAAGCCACGCTCAAGGTTTTTGAGACACCCTGTATAATATTATACGAGAGAGAGAGATAAATCGTGGCTAATTACATATTTTCTTAATTGCAAATAACTGAAGCTAAGCTGAAAGATTGATAAGCAATTGGTCAACCTGCAAATAACGGCTAGATAAAATCTCACGATGCACCTTTAAAAATGGGGAAATAAAAGATTTCATTTCATATCAAATGATATAATTATTTATGTTTTCTCTATGGATAAATGATTTTGCGTCATTTGAAATGTCCTCTCTCACTTAATGCGACTGGAGTGGGGGAAATATGTATTGTTACAAACCTGTAATTCGGCTTCCCAGCATAGTTTGTTCCATCAACAGAAAGAAAGTTTTACAGTCATCTGAATGGGACGGAGTCCAGGTGTGCATCGGAGGTCCCAGAGCTTGGCGATGATTTGGCGACTTTGGCGCCAAAATTGATTATACCCGAAACTTCGAGAATTTTCCCGATCCGTCCAGTAGGAACCGAGATACGCCTCGAACGTTCCTGATTGGTTGAGAGGCTCCTAGCCCCGCCTCCCGAGACCTATAAAAGGAAGCAGCCCCAGCTGCCAGAAAGAAGGTAGACGACAGGTGAGTCCGAGTTCGAGAGCAGCGAAGTCTGAGTAGCCGAAGTCAGTCAGAGTGGACAGAGCGGAGTAGTCGAAAGCGACGGAGTCAAGCTGGTGCTGAACTGAGCTGTGCGCTACTGTCTGCAGTAGATTCTGGTTGTATGCTGCTGTATGCTACACGTCTCGGCTGAAGATAATCATCTTCTGTGCTGTATATAGCTGTCGCTTTTGTGCTGTCCTGTGTGTCTTCGTGTAAATAAACGTCGTTGTCTTTATTCTACTTCTGCCTGCTGATTGAGCGTTCTCCCACACCATATCACTTCCACTATCCAAACGAACCCCGGTAAAAATTCGTAACAGTATGCATGTAGCCGGATGAGTCTTATTGTGTTTTCTAAGAGACATTCGCTGAGGAGGTCGGAAGAAACTGGCATGGGCTGCTTAAGAATATTCGACTTGAGTGGATGGGCGAAAATGGATTGGTAACAGGTGCTGCATTTCTATTGGCATGGCATGAAGTGGAACAATGATGTGATTGACCAGTTTAAATAATTAATATGCCATTCCGTAAGTTTATTTAATAAATTTATAAGTTGTCATTTATAAGTTGATATTATTGTATCCATCATTTTCATTGTTTTAGTAATAGTTTTTATATATAAGCGCATTACAATTATGTTTAATACTTCTTTGTATTTATTACTTTTTGTGTTCATGTGTTATTATTGTATTTATAATAAGAGTAAAGTAATAAATAAAGGAATTAATTAAACCTAATGCATTATATAATGTATCGATGTTTCGGATCAGATATTTGAATTCCCCTTAATTTTATTTTCTTTCCTAATTTTTTACAGTTATACTTACTAATAATCATTCTTTTTAATTGTTTTGAGTAACATAATTGCATTAAACACATGGTATTTTTTGGAAACTGTCAGTAGTTTTATATGAAGTTACCTATACTATTTAAATAATTAAAGATCCATTTCCAAATATTAGAATATTCAATATATAAACCAGTGGAAAATAAACGATAAAATAATCCATGAGCTTGAGTACCTGTGCTCGTATACATTTTCCATTGTATCGTCGGGAACTACACAATTCTATTTCCACAAACACAGTCTTTTCAGTAGCGGGAATTTAGAAATTTGATGAAGAAGATGCTGAATCAAATATCATTATTTTTATCTGGTAAAAACTAGTCCTAACTTTTCTTCTCAAAATA
>JAPMOR010083037.1:225423-243877 GCA_026543865.1 Argiope aurantia
CGTCCCGTTTTAAAGCAACACTAGGGCTATTTTGGGACGGACCTCGTAATTTTGAACCGCGGTCAGATGACGAGGACGACACCTGAGCTGGCACCCTTCTCTCCACACCACGCCACACCAGCGGGAGGACGTTTAGTCTTGACGGATTTAACGTGCAACAGACCCCCTTACACGACGGTTCTTCGGTAGAATCGGGTCTCGAACCTGAAACCCTCCGGTTTCGAAGCCGAGACCTTACCACCAGGCCACCGCGGCCCCTTTGAAGTTTTCTGATTAAGTCAAGAATGTCAAAATATTGATATATTTGGCGATTTTCAGATCTAAGAAAAATCACAAAAACAAATTCCCAAATCACAAATCAAAATATTGCCCATCACAAAGTTGGCGACATTTTGCAATTTTTTGAGGTGATTTGTATGGGTTCACTAAATTGTTTAATAGGAAGAACTTTTATTACAAACTGTCATCATCATCGTGTCCAACAGATGTCATTCATAGAAAATGTGACATCAAATGCCAGTTGTTCTGAGACAGTTAATATACATAACATGATTGTAAATTATTGACAATTCTTTGCATGAAATCAATGAATTACTAAGAAAATTACTTTTTAAATGTATTCTAAGATTGGTGAAGGAAAAAAAACGCTTTTCCAAAAAAACTATTACGATTAAAAGCAACTTTGGGAAAACTTCCAAACAGAGTTGCTTTGTTAATACCTTCCATTTTAGGGAAGAATTTATATCTCCAGTGCCACTTATCCACCAAACAATCCTTAAAATTAATTATCCAATTTTCTCCTCTTCAGCTAAAGTAATTTGTTTGCAGGGGATGAGTAATTCTTTTATGGGCTAAATAAAGGGCATTTTGCTGTGGTCGGCTTTATTTGAAGAAGCGTGAAATTTTCCCTCAATAAATTGGCGATTACCCGACAATTATTTTCTCTGTTTGATAACTCATATCTTCCTTCTTTCCGAGGGTTGCAGTATTCTGTCCGGAGACTAATTCTTGTCTTTCATTTCTTTATTTGACCTAAGAGAAACTCCTCAAGGGATATAATTAAAGAACAAGCAAAAATTAAAGGTTGTTTTTATATTCTATTTTACTTGTTCCATGCTTCTAAAGAAGGAGTTCTGTAATCATATTTCCTCTACTTGATGTTTTAGATATTTGAAATTCCGAATGCTTGTAATTTGTCGATGAGAATAAACTATTTTTATGTTTTTGGCTCTATTTATCAATTAATTGATTAACTAAATTTAAATTAAATTGTATAAGAAAGACATTGATCATAAAAGCTCATTTTAGAAAAAATTGATCATAAAATTCTATTATATTTGTAATTATACAAATTTGAAGAATAAAATGTAGAAAATGCTTAAAATAAAAATGCTTTGTGGTGGTAGCTTCATGAGCCAGATAACAACCTCCGGAAAGGAGTATACACTTTTGTCTAGTGGCTTTGTTATTCGGCTATGAACCCTAACGTTGTGAGTTCGAACCTCAAACTTGCACAGCTTCTAAATACACTAACGAACGATAACTGTTTTATTAAAATTATTTTTAGTTTTTCTCTTTATGTTCAAGGAATTTCTAGCCTTAAAGCTATTCTAATAATTTCTATCATATATTCTATTTTATCTAAGATAAAGTTAGTTCATTTCTGCATCTTTTGTTACATTTTATACTCATCCGCCTTTGGTATCTAGTTGATCCGACAGAATTAATGGTTGCTAAAATTTTAATTAAATTTTTTTTTGTAGTTTTGTGTTAATGGTTTTCTTAACAAAATATTTTTAAACTTCACAATTTGATAGATTTATAAAAAAATTTTTTAAGTCTTACATCGTTCTGTTTATTGAGCTTTACATTTTCACAATTTTCTGTCTATATCTTTATACATCCAATACAATCATAGGAAGAAACTGCAGAGTTTAAAAATAAACAGTTTATAAGTGCCACAAAATTTCAAAATTTTATTTGAAATACGCCTAAACCTATACTGAAACTTACTCGAAATAGAAAAATAAGACGAAACTTTATATCTTGTTCCGCAATGAAAATAGCCTGATTTTTTCTTTAACAGCGAAATATATTTAAAATAATTTTTGGAAAAATTAATTAAAAATAGAAAAATTAGATGCCAAAAATATTGGTACCAACAAAAAGAAAATTTTCTTAAATTTTAAGATGATATAATAATAATTTTTGCTTAAATATATTTTCGTAATTCATATGATGCAAACTTCGCTTAGTTTTTAATTAATAATTTTTTTAAAAAACTCTTTGCATTGTGCATATTCCCTTTCTCAATGTTAAAATTTATATATATTCGATATCTGTGCAAAGTCTAATAATTCTAGGTTAAGCATTCAACTCCTAAAGCGCAAACAAGCATTTTCATTTTTTTTTCATCATTGTGTAAGAAGAAAATCATTATCAAAAAGAAGCTATTATCCTATATATAATATTATTACATGAAAACTATCATAATAGCAATTTCTTTTGCTACTTTTGAAATCCCTCTTATCAAACTGATTTCCAGTTCATGATTGAATAACTTCATAATGAAATTTGATTTGTGATGACTATAATTGAAATTTTACACATTGTCATCAAATGGCATTGAGTTACATTGCCACTTAAGGCAACTGATGGCACACACATTGTGTTACATGGCACAATACTATTAAATTTTTGCACTATTATAATCGTGCCGTCTTTGAAATTTAAGAGAAAGTGCACTCGACAAAAGAATATATGTAAGACCATTTTTTTTCTATTATAGGCATGTAGACGAAGGTAGGCTAAAACAAACTTCAAACAAATATGAAACAGATTCTGAAAGCCAAAGCGAATATCATTTTTAATGATTATTTGATTTGATGATTATTTTGATAAGGCATATCAGTTTTTTAACCAATTAGCCAAAATTATTCAATATTCTATGTTGATTATTCATACAAAGAAGAAAATACCTGAATCAGCGTCCTAATCTTCTTTTTAGTCAACCATTTAATTCACAGCCACGAGTTTAATATCCATTATAATCCTAGGAGAAATGGATAGGAGCCAGTTACCGACCAGTTTAATGGAGACGAAGGCAGTTACCAGCAGCTTCTGACGGCGCAGTCGAAACTTTGACCATTCAAAACTGACTACATTGCATGCCATGCATTGAGATACAAATAGAAATAAAATCCAGGATATTCTTATAGAAATTTTAAACTTGTCATCAATTATTAGATTAGCAAAATATGAACTGACTAATAATTTCATATTATTTCTCTAACAAATAAAATTCCAGCCAATAGGATCAAATGAGATTAATAAATACAACAGAAAATTGAAGCATCCTCATGGAAACTATCGTATAGTTATTATATTTCATCAAAATCCATTCGATTTTTTTCACCTTGAACAGATGCAATAACTTTTGACTTCACCTATTCCATTCGCCTCCATAATTGGTAGCAAGTAAGCTGCCAATGGATGCCAACAGGATGAGACGGAACTAAGCAGCGGCAATAAAAATTAAAGATTAACCGCCGCATTCAATCGCCAAGTAAAAGCAAATTGTTCTAATGTTATTGCCATGCCAATAAACGCCCACGTGTGCTAGTTCCCAGTCTCCCGTCTGCAAGAGTGTTTGCACAAGGAAGGAATCCCTTCCGCTCAGCTGCTGCTTGATGAATTAATTCATTCCGACGGTCTGCGGCTGACGGCTGAATCGATACTGGGATGGGTCCTTTTATTATGTGCGGATGACCGAGTTTAATAAATGTTAGCCACTTTCAGAGCCCATCTTTGTCCCTCATGGCATCACTGCAGACAGTGATTTACACGAAAACTTTGCTTAAAGAATAGAAATAAAAATCCTTTTTTAAATCATATAGATTCTTGTGACTGTAGTTAAGTTAAAATATAGTCATACGATTATGTGAACAGAGAGTTTATGGATATTGTGGCTGAAAAAGAAAGACTAAGAATAATAATAAAAAATTTTTTTTAATCAAGGCTTCCGATCAACTAGTGTCGACTGGTGGTTTTATTTTTGAAAGTAATGATAATAAGTTAATCAAAAGAATGATTAACTGAATTCCTGCTATTGTTTAAAATAGGATTACCATAATATGTAAATAATAAGGATGTGATGAAAAAATACTTAAACTAATTTTTTAATGAGTATTAGAAAATTTTTTAACTTTCAAAGGTATAACTGTTTTGCTTATAAGTAAAACAAATGGGGTGCTTCAAGATATGCATTCAAAATAGGACAAATCTGAGATATTCTTCAATCACGGCAGAATCCTAAATCCAGTTAATTTGAAACATTTGGTCCCAAGTTAACAGTGTTTTTTGCAATAATTTTCATATGATATAGTTTTTTACGTTCATTATACATATCAGAAACGGTAGTATATTACCTATCGGAAAAAACAATTCTCCATGCAAAAATTTAAAAAAAATAATAGAAGTTGAATGAAGTATGCAAGATAAAATTGCTTCCAAATGTTTGAATTAGACATAATTTTATTTTAAATTGTCATTTCTTTAAAAAAAAATTGAAATGTTTAAATTAGACAGAATCAAAATTTTAATTATTGACCTTGCAACGTTTATACGAGTCAATATTTAAACAGCTGAACTTTTATTTTCCGTTGTTGTTCTTATACAAATATAAATAAAAATAAAATCCCGTCACTAACCTCAAGTCACTAATAGATTCAGTTCCTCCCGAGATATAAAGAAATTTCACCTCCTTCGTCATTTCTTTTTCCAGTTTCATTCGAGAAAGAGGGAAAAAATGAAACTAAAATGTTTTCCAACAAGTTGTCACACACGTAACTAAAAAAAATCTAAAAGAAATTGGAACTTTTAATCCAAAAACTTCATATTCTTTTCTTTTGCTGTCTTTATTTCAAAAAACATTGTTACGTCTAAACTATTTTTATTATTTCTTTATATTAAATATATTATATTATTTTTATATATATTTATTTGATATCCTAGGGGCACATTTATATTGGAGAATATTTCATAATATTAAACAGTATCCGTAATTTTGTATAATATTATTGAATGAAACAATATCGCACAATATTGTACTACGTGGATATCGTCATAAAGGCCATAGATAAAATTATACACGTTTATACAAAAGCCGTAATATAAAATAATGAAATATGTTGTTGTAACACACACTTAAAATCATTTTAAACATTTATTAGAATTAAAAGAAATATTTATTGAATTAAACTTCAATAGTGGGCACCAACATTCTATTGGGTTGTTCGGAAAGTAATTTCGTTTTTTCCCGACAGAGGATTTAATTGTATTTTTTTGCACCCAACTTCACATTTAAGCCTTATAATTTTTATATGCTTTGAGAGTTTTGTGTGTGAAAAATTCCAATGAATTCTACGCAGTAGTTTTTGGTTGGTGCCCTTTTAAATATGGAGAGTGATAAGCAGCATTTTCGACTTATCACTGTTTTACTACAGAAAGGGTAAAAATGCTGTTCAAGCCAGAAAGAAATGAACCGATGTGTATGGAGAAGGTGTGTTGACAGTACGCCAGTGCCAGAACTGGTTCGCTAACTTTTTGACGGTAAAACCTTCACCTCCAATGAGGAGGTCAAAAACCACCTCGATCCGTTTTTTGGCAGCAAAGACCAAACATTTTATGAGCGTGGAATGATGCTACAACCAGAAAGATGACAGAAGGTGTTGGACCAGAACGGCCAATATATAATGTAATAAAGTATTTGTTTATTATACGAAAACTGTCTTTCATTTCCACACACACACAAAAAAAAAAACAAAAAAAAAAACGAAATTACTTTCCGAACAACCCAATAAGTAATGTCTATATGTCAAGTATGTTAGCTGTTCAAATTTACTGCCTAGCAGGTCATTTCGATTATTCCTGTATATGCATACTGAATGAAGAAGCATCATGAAACTTAAATATTCAGTTTGAAAAAGTCGAAATTATTAAAAGTCGAAGTTATGAGTTGAAAATTACTTTCTAGTCCATAACTTTTAAACAATAATAACTAAGGAAATATTTTCCAAAACAAAAGTCGTTCATTACGCTGAAAATGACAATTCAGTTAATGCAATTATCTTTTTATCTTGAATAGTAAGAACATTATAGGAATACAAATTTCAGCCTATCTCTTTTCCTTCCTTTCTGACAGGATGACCCATTTACGAATTAGGCCATTTTCAGTATTCCAACAATTTATCACTCTTCGGTTCAAATGAAATTATTATTGTTATAAAATATCCAAAATTCTTCAGAGTATTATACGACGAAATGTTCAACATGCTCACTACGCTTTATTCTACATGAAAATTCAAATACACAGTAGCTGAACCGCCAAAAGGGAATATAACAACCACTTACAGTAAATGATAGCACACAAGAGGCAAATCGCTAATAATAACACACAAGCAGGTAATCAACTATGTAACTGCACAAAACACTCTGAAAAAAAAACTCTCGGAAGGTTAGTATTCCAAAGAGAGACTTCACTTTACTACTCAAATCTTTCAGTAGACTCGACTCAATACCGACTTGTTTCCATTTTTTATAGCTCGAATCCTAATCGATCTGTCAGCAAGATTCTCGAATATTTTGGGTCTGTCAGTTATATCGCCTAAGTCGTCAAATGTTTGCCAGGATTGGTATATTCATGTATTTATTCAGCATCCATTCAATAGCCATTACTATATTTGTAAAACCATCTTTCTGATTAGGAGACTTACTACAAAAGGAAGAAACATTGCACATTCGTAACAAAATTAATCTCGTTATCATGTTCACACTTTACTATAGCGAAAGCACTATAAATGATATAAACTTTTGAACAATGTATGCCTTTTGATTCTGAGAACTATGATTAGAAAAAATCTGTAGAAAGGTTTCCTGCAGTCGCGTCATGAGAAATAAAAGGATTATTCCAATAAACATGATTCCCAAAAAGAGATGATGGAAAATAATGGATTAATATTCAAAAGCCTCCTCAATCCATTCCTTACGGTGATTGAATGATATATATTGGATTAATTTGTAGACATTCATGCATTTTGTTAATTAAAGAATATTCACTCCATGTCATAGCTCCAAAAATTATTTTTCACGCTTGGCCTAGTTTGAACATTGATAATCATTAAAATTTTGAGATCAAAATGTTTGATTGTTGCAATTGTTTATTCTATACGTTTATTTTTATGCTTTGTACATGGAAAGGTAAATATGAAATTAGAATCTTAAAACTGCCATAAAATTCTTCTCCATTTTATGATTGTTAAAGAAAACCAATTTAATATAAATATTTAAAAAAAAAGAAATTTAGTTTCCCTTTGAGACTTAATGTGAGATTTGATTCGGTACATCTACATCAGTTATGCATTAATCGAAAATCTGCTGAAGTTAGATTTTTACCCCAAAGAACGGAAACAAAGAAAAAAAGGCTTTAATTTATTAAAACTTCTCATTCTAGGAGTAGACCCTTATCTTATTTACCGGCATTATTCTCTAATATTCTAGAACAACCAACTCAAGAAAAGTGTTCACCTCTTCGAAACAAATAGGAGCTTTTATGACTCGTACGTTTAAACCTTCCTCCCTTTTACGAGTCTTCCCAAATTAAAAAAGAAACAAAGCATCTCAAGAGTTACGTCCTATGTCCTTTTTACTAAATTAATGCTTATCTTATTTTAGACGAGGAGGTTGTTTACCGGTCGTCATAAAAATTTCTGGAGCTCCTTCCAATAAATTTCCAGTTGGGTAATTGAATTCTCAGAAAAGCTCGTTTATATTTAACGCTGAAATTGCTGGGTCGATCAAAAACTCGGATGGATAAATTTCGGTGGTTCTTGAAATAGAGAGAAGGATGGATTTGGTTCTCCTGTTTGTAATATAAAATGGAAGGATGTCGAAAGAGAATTATTTAACAGAATGTACTTTGTTTGTGAGAATAAATCTTCCCTCAGACATTTTAAACAACAGTGGATATGTAGTTGATAGAAATATCGATGAAGTGAAAGTTGTATTTGGAGGAAATATAGTATGTTAATTTTACTTCCTCGTTTACAAAGTATTGAAACTTTGTAACAGGTTAACAAAAATCGATTTCGAAATTTTGATTAAACTTCTATATTTCAAATCTTCGTGAGTTAATTAAAAACATATTTTTTAACTATGTCTGTCTTAAAACTAGATGGATAAAATTACAGATATAGTCTAAATTTGTAGATTTCTAGAAAATTTTGAACGATTTATAGAAAGTATATCTACACAGCTATCTGAATACAATTTAATACTGTAAGTAGATGACTAAATGCCGACGTCCTGGCTTAGAAGTAGCGCGTCTTCCCCATGATCTGGGCGTTCCGGGTTCTAGTCCTGGTTCAGGCATGGTTGTTCTCTTCGTGTTCTCTCTGTGAGGTGCGTGAATGAGCCCTCCTGTAAAAAAGGGGTTGTGCAAGCGAGTGCGTGTGTGTTATTTCATATGAGCTAGAAGTCAGACTTCTGCCCTCGGGGTGCTCAGGGGTCTTTACCCTCAGAAGTTACTGCTCAAATTTTGGCTTAAAATAGTCACATGACAAAAAAAGATAACTGAACCAGCGACAATAGTCTTCCCAAAACTTTCTCGTATACACTATAATAAACTTATCATGCCATAAAAAGTCTTGCATGCCTTTAACATACAATAGCTATAAAATATTAAAGGTCTTCACGCTCTATAATGTTTTAAAGTCAATTTCAACCAGTTTTGACGAACAGCGAGTTATCAAGCAATATTTGTTATGTTTTATTTTGTTTTACAATTTACAAACCGGTGAGAGTGGTTTCCACAAAACATTCTCGCATCCTTCTTATTAAAGGTATTATCCGAGAGAACGTCTTGCATGGTATTAGCGCACAACATATCCGAAATATTAACCTTTGGCGTGAATTTGGCATTTTTATTGCATCTATTGTGTCATCTTTGACGAGTTTTTAGGCGATTAATCCTTTGCATGCGGTTAATACTATCTGAAAATCTAATTTGTGCTTTAGAAACGTTTTTCTCAACCGATGGAGAACAAATATTTGATACAAAACTGCATTTGAAGTCACAAAATCCCATACTTAATTTGATATATTTAAATCATGGCATCTTCTAGTTATCACGTTTACATGTTTCTGAAAGTACAGACCGATAGACGGTTTTTTGGCTCAATTTGGCGGTGGATTTGGCTCAAAATTTGAAACACTATAGATGTTAATTCTGTGTATTGAATTTTATCTTTCCTGCTTTCTTCGTTTAGTTAGCACGTTAATTAACTTATTTTCGAATAGGTTTAGAGGCAGACTTTCTCGAAATGGGTCTTGCTCACAATGTGAAGAAATCTGAAAATTCGGTTTTAAACCGATATATAATAATATAATATACCTGTATATAATATATACCATCCCTCTCAAGACGTTTTTAAGTTATTATCTTTATCATAGACAGACGAACATTTTACAAAAATGTGTTTTTCGAACTCAAGGAGGTCGAAAACGTGGAGATTCGTCAAAATCTCGAGTTCAAATCTTTTGGCGATTACTATAATTTCTCTATACTGCGCATACGAGAAATTAAACAGCTAGATGGATAAAATGTTGTTCACAGATTTAGCATCTGAAGTGTTGGTTTGTATCAAATTCGGAGTCAAACCTAGTTTGTTGTCTGCATGTAAACGCGATCGGTCAAAAACACACTGGAAACGTATTAAGTTCGGTAAGTGATTTTGTGACTACAATTCAAGTTCTACGTCAAATGTTAATTTTATTCGGTTGGGAAAAAAGTGTTCAAAATATACATTCGATTTTCTGATGCTTTTGCGTCAACATCTTCCCAGCGATTAATCACCAAAAATTGTCAAATATCACATTCCAACAGGATTTTTCATTATTATTGTAACCCGAGAGTCGAATACAATTGCACAGGAACATTTATTAGAGAGTTTATTTTTTAGAGGAAGTTTCGGGGGAGCTATTCCAACAAAATGCTGTATCTCATTTCTGAATTTCATGTCTCTCAGATGATTTCTCGTGAAGTTATGGCAAAACACATACCTGTTGCTTAAGGTTTGCACACCAGTGTACAATATGGTATAATATTGTATCATTTTATTCAATATTCAATTGTGTAATATTGTTTAATATATAATAACCCATAGATATTGTACAATATTGTAAGTAACTTGGTAACACAGCTGTTGTTCAATATTGCGAGATATTGTATTATTCAATATTCAACAATATTGTACAATATTGTGCACTGCTACTGTAGAGTATTTTTAGTTGAGCTATGTACTTCAATAAAGAGAATCGAATATACATTCGAATTTTACTCTTAACTGATTGTATTTATATTTTGATATATATCTAATTAAATGCTAGAATCATAATTTTCAATGGTCTAGATTATTCTGTTTTTTAGTTACCAGGTTCGAATATTCCACCAAATAATCAGAATAATGATTTCATACATATCTGCCATTTAATTCTTTCAACTATTTGTCAAAATTCATAAATTTAACTTGCTGCGTTTTTTATTACGCTCAGACGAATGAGAATAGATAATAAACACTTTCCGTTGGCAGTCTTCATCCATAAAATGACAGAATTCTATAAGTTTGATGTAAAGACAACCTTACAGCGACTGAAATCACAGATAAATATTTCTCCAAATCTGTGCTATGCGAAACCAGACGACAACTCCAGGACCACGGAAACGGTCTCTTTCCGTGATGTTACAAGCGATTCCCAACGCCCGTTGATTTGGAGAGAGGTCGGGACACGGTTTCATCCCAGTAACATCACGGAAAGAGACCGTTTCGGTGGTCCTGGAGTTGTCGTCTGGAGAGACATTATGATGAACGGGCGGACTGAGCTCCACGTTTTCGACAGAGGTTCTGTAACTGGAGATCGCTATTGTCAGGAGTCCTTCGCCATGTGCGTCTGTTCCGAGGCGCTATTGGATCAGACTTCGTTTTTATGGATGACAATGCACGGCCACACAGGACTCATGCTGTTGAGGAGCTCCTGGAAAGTGAAGATATTACTCGAATGGATTGGCCGGCGTGCTCCCCTGATTTAAATCCGATAGAACATGTGTGGGATGCTTTGGGGAGACGCCTTGTGGCACGATTACATCCTCTTGGGACACCCGGCAACTTAAACAGATGCTGATTGAGGAATGGGCACTCTTACCTCAAGAACTGTTGGACAATCTGGTGCTGAGTATGGGGAGACGGTGCGAAGCAATCATTGCAGTAAGGGGAGGGCATATCCCATACTAAGGAACATCTGCTTGCTGTTCTTCCTCTTGGACAGGCAATCATGTGTAACGATACTATGATTTCAATAAAGCCTTTTTTTGTTTGATTCCATACTGTATGCATTGTATTCATTTCTGCGCAACTATGCTTTCGTCATTCTTTCAGAACAAAATGCTGTATCTCATTTCTGAATTTCATGTCTCTCAGATGATTTCTCGTGAAGTTCTGGCAAAAAACATACCTGTTGCTTAAGTTTTGCACACCAGTGTATAATATTGGACAATAGGTCGTGCTACCTGGAATTTTAACAATATTATATAGTTGAATATTGAATAAAATGATGTAATACCGTACAGTATTACATAATATTGTTTAATAGGATGCGCTAAGTAGAATTTTAAACATCATGAAGTTTCCTTTCATTGAATTTTAAAATCTTATGGCTGATTTAATATGCCGAAATGATACCACGCCGACCTACCTTTGGACTTCGTTGAAGGGAAACATTTTTTTTCTTCTGTTAGACCTTAATAAAATTTAACGATGAGCAGTAAAAGGATTTTCATGCTTCAATAGCATATTACTATGTATCCCAATCTGGGCATTTTCAGAGTTCTTACTTTGTTTTTATTGTTGTTTTTTAATATATAATTTTTATTGTTCGTTGAAAATGCGATTCGAAAGATAACTAAGTAGGATTAAATAATAGGATAAATAATACCCAAATAGACGATAAGACATTATTTCAACTGTTTTTAGAAATCTATAAATCGCAAAGAGAGGAAGCTATTATGTGGAAGATATTAACAAACCTTCATATAATTTCATGCAGAATAAAATGAATAACTGGCGTTCCAAAATGTTCCTATCGCAGCTTTCTAGTTTGTTCAGTGATTTTACTATATTGGGTGTCGTTTATCTGCATGTTTACTGCCTTTGCTCTGGTTTCTTACTCATAGATTATCATTAACTACTTAACTTAGAAATACTCGATTGTATTTAAATTACCGTTACGAAAGTTTTTCATTAAATGCTGAAGAAATTAAATGAAGAAAATTTGTAACTCTGCATTTCACAATTTTGTTAATGATGAATCAAATTATAGCATCATAATGAACTTTATGTTTCTTTATAACGATAAAAGAGTAACTTCGTGAGGGGGTTTCCTGGGGGGGGGGGGGGGGAAAAATCTTTTATGGCACTAGAGGTAAATGTATTTATTCTATGGAAGTTGAAAGAATTGACTAAAGTGAATTATTTAAAGAACTTTATTGCTTCATTAATTGCAAACGGAAATGGGATCGAATGGATCTGTTAAGAAAATGCAAATTACCGGATTGATAAGAGCCAATAGACTTTAGCAACATTTAGATGTTGCGCTAATTAAATTTTAAGAGCCAGAATAACATATTTTTTTAATTGTAAACTACTAAATACATGCTCTCTTTTATAATTACGTTCGTTAATTTTGTAATTAGTGACATTGAGTTTGAATAATTGAAGTTCTTAACTATTAGTAAGTCGATGGAAAATGCCAGTTTAAAAATATAATGTAATCACTTGGATTTAGAAGTAAATTAATATTTGATTTTTAACAGTAAACTAATGTAAACGCTGTTTAATGCTTTATAATGAATGTGCATGATTATGAAACTTGTAAACATTTGAATTCACGATAAACTCATTAGTATGGCAAGCGCATATATACACGGAAATTTCCTAGTCATTATCACCAAAGGGCATATAATTTTCCTGGTCATTATTATGAAAGCAAAGATATGTATGGAATTTCCATGGTCATCGTTATCAAAGCGCAGATATGTGAGTTGGTGTTTTAGTGCTCAAGAACAAAACATTAGTGCACATGACCACAGCATGCATGCACACAGTTAGTGGAAAGTGATAATTGTAAACGATTTAAAGTAACTTTCAGAGTAACATCGATAGTAAAAAGATTAATAAAAATGAATTATGATTCCGATAATAGTGAAAAAGTATTTATTCCTACAAAACATAGAATATCATTTTGATGTCTTCTGACAATAATTACAGCGATCAAATTGTAAATAATTTTGAAATGAAAAAAAAAGAAATAAATGATCAAATAAAATTTTATAAGTTTATATCTGTTAGTAGCGTAAATTAGGACATTATAAATATTATTCGAGTAAAATACCTTAGATTAAATTTAATTTCCTCAAATTATTTTCAATGTATAACTTCTTTGTTTTCTTTATTTTGTACTTCCATTTTTTTAAATCATTTTTAAATATATCTATCTTTATATAATTAAAAAATTTGGTGATATAAAAGTTGCAAATCAGTTAAATAAATTGCAGATTAAATTAATGAGTTGCAAGAATGATGCAAATGAGTTAAATAAATATAAATTTAAATGAAATTTTTCTATGTGGATGAACTGACCGAATCGGATAACAGAAGATAATGTTCTAAAATGCATAGTCATTTCTCTTCATTATATTCCGAATATAAACACAAAATGGACCATATCATGGAAAAAATGCGAGATGGCCTTTTCAGAATTACCGTTATTTATATTTTTTATATATATATAACGTATTGATTAGTATATTAGAAATTGTGGCTATCTAAACAATATCTTAGTTAAAAAAAATACCTCAGATCTGATTCTCTCACATTTATTAACGAAAGTTATAGTAGAAAACATCAAACATATTGGCAGAGTGTTTAGGAAATATATACAGGGCGTTTATAATTAAATTTTCCCTACAAACAGCATTCTATAATGCAAACGGGTGAAAGGATTGCAATGAAATTTGGCATATATACTATACACGAAATGCGCTCACATAATTTCGAAATTTTTTTTTAGTTCCAAAATGTTCACCAGAGGGTTTCTTTTCCAGTACAACATTCAATTTAACACAATAAACGACCAAGACGGAGTACAAGAACAACTCTGATGGCACTTGTCATAAACAAGCCTCGCTGATTAAGTTAGCAAGTTTAAGTCGAAATCTTGGCTTCTCTTGTTTTTAGTAGCGCCATCTACGGCCAAGAGTACGGCTTAGCTACTCACGCATCACAACCCTTTTTACGGAACGGACTTCATACATGCAATTCATTCATTCAACCACAGATCGTAAATTACACCTGAACCAGAGAACGATCACCTCTGATCCAGTACCCCTAATGGTATTACTCTCGACATAGAGGACTTTGTGACCACGACAGATTTATACGTGCACCAGCCACCACACACACGGAGAGTCTTCGGCCGGGTTTGAATTCGCAACCCAAGGGATGAGAATCCAAAGCCCTACCAACCAAGCTATCTCTAAAAAAATGTCGAGATTTTCATGCTTGTGAAGAAGAGGGAGCTTTATGCAAAGCAGGTTAGGGTATGAAACATTTGCTGACGTTGTCGGGTTTTTTTGTCGATGTTTCCGGCTATAATGATGACGGCACCTTTAATTGAACGTGTGTTATTGGTGAAGTTGTTTTCCGAAAACAAGGGAAATGCTTCTGCTGCAGTTCACGAATTTCGTCGTGTTTAATCGTGTTCATGAATTTCTGCGTGGACCAATGTCTACCAAAGGTATCCGGGCCATGATTAAGAGATTTGAACTGATGGAGACATTAGCAGTTCAACCTGGAAGAAACTGTAAACCCGTCACACCGGTACACTTGTTGATGCCGGTACACTTGTTGATGCCGTCACACTTGTTGATGCCGTCACACTTGTTGATGCCGTCTAGACAGCTGTTGCAGCATAAATTTTGCAGACGAATGAGGGTGGTCACTTGGAACACCTTTCCTTACATTGTCCTAGACACGATAAACAACTGCTTCTCTTGTGTAATTTCGTCCTAAGCTGTTATTGTTTCTGCAATCTGAACTGGGTTTTTTTCCCCTCAAGCTGCGTACTGTTATTTTTTCCTTGCCTTTATTTAATGTGATTCGATGACAAGGTGATAAGAAACTAATCAATAGATTTTACTATTGTTTCTGTATTCCGTTTTGATCGTTTGTTGTGTTAAATCTAATGTTTTTTCGAAAAAGTCGCCCTCTGGTGGACATTTTGGAGTTAAAAAACTGTTTCGAAATTCCATGAGCGCATCTCGTATTAAGGCCATATACCAAATTTCGTTGCAATCCGTTCACCTGTTTCCGTTGTAGGATGCTGTTTATAGGGGGAGTTTAATTATAACCTCCCTGTATATATAAATTTACAGTATACACTTCAGATGAAAATATATAGTGACATTAGAAGTTTTGTTCTTTTGAGGGATTTTCTATGTCCATAATGTTCACTAACACTCAGATCAAAACTAATAATTCAAATTGGGTGAAAACAAAAAGAAATTCATTTATAAAAAAAACAAAAACAACGCAATCCTGGAAACAAATTTTTAAAAATGCTGAAAGAAAATATTAGTAATAAACTTCAATTCGTCCCATGAAGGTGTAATGCAATAAATCATCATAAATATTATTGATTCATACTTAGGCTCATTCGCACACTAATAAGCAGTCACTTTAAATCTATGAATACTGAAAGGCTAATTCAACAAAACTGCGACGCGCACCCTAGACACCTGGATATCATTGAGAAATTTTCTCCTTTTGTTAAGTATGATTGATTGAATACCCAGTCAATTGTGAATATCATTAAGTGCGGTTGATTGATTGCGTGTTCGTTAGAGGCGCTCGTCCATACGGGTTTGGGGGGGGGGAGACAAAAAGGCTTCATGATAAATCTTCAAAAATCACATTTATGTATGTGTTTAATATCCATTAGCTAAGTGGAATGTTTTTTTATGTACCAAACCCTTAAGGACACGGGCTGTCACTGCGGTTAATGCGGGGTGGGGGAAGGGGGGTGTCTTATCTATGATAAAGAGGGTCAGGTGTTCCAGTTTTCTGAGGTACCTGAACTCGAATGATTTTCGGAATAAGAGGGTTAAACATGAAAAAAAAATTATCAAGTAGCTCGACACCAATACAGAAATTGGGATTTGCTCATGGGAAAATAACACACATAAAAGGGACGGAGAGTAAAACTATCTCATCAATACAGATAGCGATTATATATGCTGATTATGAACCGAAGTGATATCAGATTACAAGCTAAAATAAGCTTTATCTTTAAAATGGTAAAAGAAGTCCCAGAGAATTATAAGAATATATAATAGTATGGTTAAATAAGGAATTCACTCATGTAATATATAATATATATATAATGGGGGTGGATTGCAGCTCTGCAGCCTTAATATATGAGCCTCATGATAAGAGAAGTGATCTTCTATTAATCATAACAACATAAGACCATCTAGATATAAAACGAGACAGAATTCTGACTCACTTACATGATATGGAAATGGTTTTCTTCTTGGAGAAACAGCAAA
Organism: Argiope aurantia; assembly: GCA_026543865.1. Classification (NCBI taxonomy): domain Eukaryota; kingdom Metazoa; phylum Arthropoda; class Arachnida; order Araneae; family Araneidae; genus Argiope; species Argiope aurantia. The sequence continues at coordinate 242,138 of JAPMOR010083037.1, forward strand.
GGGAATTGCAACATATTTGTGCTTCGTTTGGGAAAAAGATGACTGTCGGATTGTAATGGACGACTCGGGGTTAAAACGTAATCAATCTACCAGATATTGAATAAGAACCCTAAATTCCCCCCCCCCCCCTTTCATATACCCGAATTCACTAGATCACTTGAGGGCTTTAATATGCGTTATTATAGTAATCAAATACTGTCACAAATCAAGTAGCAAATCATATACATTTTACTAGTTACAACGACTTTTTTCTAAAAGAAAAAACAAGCATTGATACTTTCTGTATTTATTACACGCGTAACAGTCCAGCCGCAATTAAGAATCTTCCATTCATTGCTTCAAAGAAAACTGTTTCCTGATTGGAATTTTACTTTTAGAATGTTATTTAAAAGAATGACCGATATCCGTAACATCAATCAATAATTTTAAGATACTCAATCAAAGTATTAATTTGACAAACGAATACAAAATATTAGTAAGAAATCAAAGCAAGGATCTGGTACGCATTATTTTGCATTTAGTTGATAGATGCATTAAATTAGATGTATACTGATGATAAAAAAATTTTCTTTAGTTACAAAAAATTATTGTAAAAAAAGTATTATAATTAGAAATATGATTGTTTGCATAAATTGTAAGAACGTTCTGAAGTTTTCAATTAAACCACTTGCAGCTATAAATTTCATTGTGAGCACCCTTGGTTTCTCCAATGTCTAGGTGGTAATCCTATTATCGCCAAGTACTATCCAAAACTTCTATGTCACACATAGACACAACGTCTGTGATCTTAGCTTTGAGTGTGTAAATATCTTTAACTAGCGTTGCAAACACTCTGTTCTTTATGTAATTCTAAAACTGACATTGAATAATAATGGCCGATTTAAATTCATAGAATCAAAGAACTCATTGAACTGTCTCCTTTGTTGATTCTTTTCTGATAGCAATCAAATGCAAAAACAATGTTTCTACTTGAATCGCTCAATTTGATGGACAAAAAAAAGCATGATTATCCCAAGGTCCCATCCCATCTTACAGTTTTTATATTCGATAGTTCTTTTTTCATAATCAAGTTAAAAAGTTATGATAATGCTTTATGTGATTTGCTATAATCAAAATTTGAAAAGAAAAATGCAAGAAAAAATAACTTTAAACAAAGCGTCCCTTAAAAAAGTTATTTCTTTAAACTACTAATCATATATCAAAATGGGGCCACGGTGGCCTGGTGGTAAGGTCTCGGCTTCGGAACGGGAGGGTTTCTGGTTCGAGACCCGATTCCACCGAAGAACCGTCGTGTAAGGGGGTCTGCTGGGCGTTAAATCCGTCATGCCAAACGTCCTCTCGCTGGTGTGGTATGGCATGGAGAGGGGGGTGCCAGCTTAGGTGTCGTCCTCGTCATCTGACCGTGGTTCAAAATTACGAGGTCCGTTCAAAAATACCCCTAGTATTGCTTTACAACGGGACGTTAATATAACTAAACTAACAAACTAAACCATATGTCAACATTGAAAAGTATCTTCAAAATTTCTTCAGGAGATCTTATATGTTTCGACAACAAACTGCATTAAATTCATATTGCAATATATTACACCAAATATCATATTAATGCCTTTATTTTAAAGTGTAAGAAAAGATGATTTCATACAAAGCATCCCGTAAACTACAAATCACGAAACAAAGTTGATCATATCAAAATTACTAATTTTTTAAAACAAAGCGTCTCGTAAAAATCATTCCTTTAAA
>JAPMOR010083037.1:243887-259612 GCA_026543865.1 Argiope aurantia
TTGCATGTTTCGACAACAAATTGCATAAAATTCATATCGAAATGCATCACTCCAGATATCTTTGGAATATCTTTATTTTGTGCCTGGAGTTTCCTTCAAGAAATCAAAACAAGCCATATAAAAGTGGCAGCCAGCACAAAATGAAGCTGGAAGAAGACAAATAGCCCGAGATAAAAGCGAAAATAATCCGTCGCAATTTTTCATTTTCATTACCCTCTTGAAAGGGAAATAAATAGTAGAAATGACGAATTGCCCAGAATTCATTTGAATGCCCCGAAAATCTACTGCTGTCTGGAGGTTTATACCAATCATTTTTTCGTTTTCGGTTGCGGATGACAAAAGACGAAATGTCATTAGTGGATTTTCCATCAAATATTTGTGACACAAAGTCTGAGAATTTTGATGGCTGAATTCTAGAAGACTTGATTGTTCTAGAAATCAACAGCAAAATCTAAATAATAAACAACTTAGATGAATACAACAATCAGGAAAAGTTTCCAAACTATGGTATATGTTCCCATTGGGTAGGAGATGTGACTGGTTGGAGTATCGCAAAATCTTTTGAAGGAAGCCATAAAAGATAAGAGGCAAAAATGGAAGAAAGTAATTTTAATTCCCCAACTTCTTGTAAAATGTTAGTATTTTGAGATATGTGATTATGTTTGGAATAATTTTTTTAAAAAAATTAACAAAATGTATATTTTTTTTAATTTTTTAAATAAAATAATTGAGAGCTAACTAAGCAAAGCAAATATCTGTCAGACGTAAGACGTATTATATATATGAACTTATAATGAAAAGAATACCTCTAAGATATTTTGCACTAATTAAATTCAAATATTGCTTAGATTTTGGAAGGTTTATATAATCACTAATTTGATATCAGTTTTAAATGTTACAAATTTAATTACAATGAAAATTGTATCTACAAGTGTAAAGCAGATATGCACCTAAATTTTTTACTTTTTATAAAATTAAGCGTATGAAAAGCAAATGTTGTTTCACTATGTAGTTAGTCTCAAAATAAGGAAAAGAAATTTGCATATACAGTCGAACCCACTTATAACGAGCCCGCATTTAGCGAGTTTCTGGATTTAACGAGCAAAATGGAGTGTTTTGTTTGGTACAATGTTATAAATGTATTAGAATGTATTCCTTTTACGAGCAATTTTTTCACGTCTTATTGGATTTAACGAGGTAAAAAATTTTGAAAACATAGAATAGTATCAGAAATAATTTGAAATTATGTAAAAAATGCTCATCCACTCATCGAATTTATCTTCAAGGTTATCAGCATATTCATAGAAAAAGGGGGAAAGGCTAGCTATCACGGACAAAGACACCTGTCTCGTTCTCAGAAGATAAGGAAAGAATTTTGAGGGGAATAGAAGGGTGGGGGTGTTTGTAAAATCATTTCCGGTTTCAGCGTCGCATGTTCTGCATGTAGAGTGTGCTACGAAGGTGCATTCTTCTTGAAAGCGTGCTTTTTATTCGGCGGTTCGAAATGTCGAAAAGAAAAGTTTTATCCGTAAAAGAAAAAGTTGAAATTATAAAACTCTTAGATGAGGGTGAAAAAAATGTTTCAGTTTGTAAGCAGTATGGGCTTTCTTCTTCAACTGTGTCAACTCTTTTGAAAAATAAGGAGTCTTTAATGAAAGCATACGAAGCAAATGTGATTGATTGCAAACGGCTAAAGAAATGCGAAAAGGAAGATTTGGATGAAGCTTTGTTAAAATGGTTTTCTCAACAGCGAAATTCTCGTTTGCCAATAACTGGGCCAATCCTGAAAATCCAAGCTGAAAAATTTGCTGCTCAACTAGGATACACAGATTTTTCATGCTCTAATGGATGGTTACATCGCTTTAAGCAACGTCACAACATCTGCGCTGGAAAAATAATCGGCGAAGCTGCCAGTGTGAACGATAAAGATGTGACTGACTGGTTGGATTCAACATGGAAAGATTTACGAGAAAGTTATGCTGAAGATAACATTTACAATGCCGATGAAGCTGGCCTCTTTTATAATTTAACCCCTTATCAAACATTGAAGTTTAAAGGGGGAAAATGTGTAGGTGGCAAGTTACTGAAAAATCGATTAACTGTGTTATTGTGTACAAACATGTCCGGCAAAGAAAAGAAAAAACTTTTTACTGTTGGTAAATCGGCAAATCCAAGATGTTTTAGTAAAGTAAAATCCCTACCAGTGATTTATAAATCAAATAAAAACGCATGGATGACATCAGAGTTATTTTTATCCTTTCTGCATCAGTGGGATAATGAGCTTCAAAAGCAAAATAGAAAGATCGCACTTATCGTTGACAATTGTAAAGCTCATCCAAATGTTAGCAATTTACAAAACATAAAACTTGTATTTTTGCCTCCAAACTCAACCTCACTGTTGATGCCTCTTGACCAAGGTGTCATCAGAAGCTTCAAATGTCATTACAGAAAGCAATTGATTCTTATGATGTTATGTAGAATGGAAAAAAATGAGGATTTGAAAATTTCTGTTCTTGACGCCGTACGCCTAATGACTGATGCCTGGGGAAGTGTGACGGAATCGTGTATCAAAAACTGCTTTAGAAAAGCTGGGTGGATTGAAAAAAGTGATGGTGACTTCGAAGAGGAAGATGATTTACCACTCTCTGTTTGGTTACAACAAAAGAACATTAAACAGTTCAACGACGTTTCTAACATCGATGATTACACGAATGTTGATGACGATGTCTTAACATCGGGTATGCTTTCCAGCGAAGATATCGTCGCAGAGGTTGTAAAAGCGCAGGAAAAAGGAAGTGAATGTAGTGATAGTGACATAGAAGATGAAGTTCTAGTTAGAAAAGTTACTTGTTCCAGTGCTGTGGAGTCATTGCAAAACCTCTCACAGTTCTTTGAAGGTACAGAAAATGCAGATGATGAAACATTTAATGCTTTAAGTGTCTTGAGACGAAAATTAAATGAAACAAAATTTTGTAAAGCTAAACAATCAACGTTGGATAAATATTTCTTCACTGCTCAATAAAACAATCTGGACGCAATTCACGTAAGTTATTTTTTGTGTATCATTTTTTGTGTCAACCTTGAATTCGGATTTAGCGAGCGACTGGATTTAACGAGCATTTTTCTGTTTCCCGAGTCCCTCGTTACATGCGGGTCCTACTGTATATCTAAGAAACTGAATGTATATGACAGCAATAATTTCAACCTTAATGACCATTAGGTTACTTGACGACGATTGCGGCAACTTTGAAAGTTGACTATAGAAAATACAAGAATTATGGTGATATTTATATTAACTGATATTCGTATATCTTTACAGAATATTCGATAGCCAACCATGTAGAATATATAAATGGAGGCACTAGCGCGAGCAAATTGAATTTTCTTATTGAATTATAAATCAAAGAGCGGACTCTTTAGTTGTTTTACGCTTAATGTTGTTGTTGCTGTGCTATTTTTAATTAGTGATTTGCAGTCAGCGATTTGTGTGCAACTCGGCTTTAATGTTGTCATCTGTGCTTATTGTTTTCTGGAATATATATTCAGAATGAAGCATTCTATTATCCAACATATTTGATTTTTCTTACTCTACACTCACCATAAGATTTCTATAACAATATTTCTATAACAAAAAATTCGACCATTGAGTTTCCATGAATCTATATGATTCATGTCTCTTCAGAATTACATTTTGGAATCAGTAAAATACATTTAGGGTGGCTCAAAAAGAAGCGAAATTTCATGAGTGATATGTCCATCGGAACACTGAATCTCCATCAGATTCTCTATAAATACATAACGAATAATCATCTCAACCATTATCATGCATATGAATACGATTATTCAAAAAACTCATTGAATTAGATGGTTAAATGTAAAATGTTTTGATCTTCAGAGTTATTGGTTTGCATTAAATTTTGGATTAATCTTGATATCTTATTGTGTATCTGACTTTTCTATGTATACGAACATGATTGAGGACATATGGAGACATTTTTGCATGTCGTCCTTGCATCCAAATTATGTTTTGAATGTCGGACATAATTATTAATTTGAATAGCTCTAATAATTTTAGCTTACAGAAAAAAAGTTTTAGAATCGAAATAGACGAATATTAAAAATTCGTGTAAATTAAACAAGAATTTGCTTTAAATATTATGATTTATATCTAATTTTGAACTTTCAAAAATTAATGCTCTATATTTATAGATAAACCTATATTCATTTCATCTTCTCATTCTATCTCTCTATCTATATAATATTGGATAATTCATTTCGGAATAGTAGAGTCTTGAAAGAAATAGCAGTTGTTGATAGAAAGCCTTAATTCCATTTACTGTTAATTGAGAAACCCATGAGTACAACCTTTAGGTCATAATTGCTTTTTAATTGCAGTGAATCATTTATCAAATTCAATAATCCGTTCTTTTCTATAATTAAGAGATATCAAAGAAGAGATAATCTAATTAAATAGGCGGTCCGAATATCAGGTTTGAGCATAGGCAATAAACGTATTAAAAGTCAGAAGCAGTTTAAGCAAAAATGCTCATTCTTTCAATTTTTAAAAAGGTATAAAAGAAAACCCTTTTAACGTTTATCATATGATTTGTTTTCAAAATATCCCAGATAATTTTAGAAATATGTTGCCTAATTTCTAAACTGAAGGATATTTCTATCCGATATTTAAATACTGCAACTCGAATGAATATGAAATTTTTCGTTATTTTTTTCACATTATGTGTAAAATCTTTTTTAACAAAAAAAATAGCTTATTCTGTAGTTCAAGAAATATAGAGGGAAACAAAGAATTTTTTCATATAAATTTGAACAAAAAAATAAACATTATCTTTTTAATTTGTGATTTTTTATAAGAAAAAATTGTAAAATTTTAAAATTCTTTAAAATGTCAGATGCATAATTTAAACTATACAAATATAAAGAAGCAAAGTTTAAACGACTTTATCTATATCTATATCTATCTATCTATCTATATCTATACTTATAATAAAGCTCAATGTGTGTGTGTGTGTGTGCGTGCGTGTGTTGGCGCTCTACAGACCAGACCATTCAACCTACAGCTACCAAATTTGGCACGTGTATACCTTGGAGGCCGGGAATGTGCACCTGGGGGTTATTTTTTCGAATTTTTAACTACAATTTTATTTATTTAAAAATTAAACGAAATTTTGACGTGCTTCTGCTATAACTTCCGAAAATATTACCGCACAAAAAGATATTTATATGAAGTTAAAGATCAAAAATTTATCTTTTAAATGATTCTAATGTTTTAATCTTAAAATTAAATTTCTATTTTTAATGAATTTTTAAATAAATATTTTAACTATGTTTATCAATAATTTTTTTCGTCAAAAATAAAAATGAGGATTAAGCACGTTTCGCATTCATGATAAAAAATGGCTTTTTTCAAAGTGTTGCCATCACATTGATTAAAGCTCTAACTGAAAATAAATTAAATCTTTTTGGAAATGAAATCAGCAAAAATATAATTTTCGGCACGTGTCTGTAGGAAATAAAACAAATATGAAATATTATTTTTCTGAAAAATAAATTCAAGAAAAATTATTTTATGATCTTTTACACTCTCTATACAGGGTGTTTATTCAGTCCCCGATCCATTTTGATGTTTAATGACTCATAAAATAATGAAGATATAAACAAACTTATGGCATTTACTGATGGAATAAATCAAACATTTTCCTTTTCAGGTTTGAATATTTTTACTTTTGTAAATATCGTCTGCGCGTGTGGTTAATTTCAGATAATTTCATTTTCCAGTCTAAATATCTGTACTTTTCTAAATATCGTCTGCTTATTAATTGCATTTTTCTCTCTTTTGTTTTTGGCAACTATTGAAATGTTGTGTTTACTTTTGATGTGTTTCTTCTATGTAGTACTTTTCTATTTGATGTTTTATTCGATCGGATATTAAGGAGAATGCATACACCACAAGAGAAAGCACAGATTTTATGGTGGTCATAGAGTTAATTTCCAATCAACTAAATCACTGACTTTTAAGAGTTAATTTCAAATCACTTAAACTGACTGATTTATGAAGATTTGAATATCACTATTCAATAAAAAAAGGATAATTTTAGATTTTTCATCGATCGTTTCAAAGAAAATACGCCAATAAGCGCACAGGTTTCTCAAGATTAATTGACCTAAGATTATGAAAATGGTGAGTTTTTCTAAATTTTTAACATTTAAAACTTCATAAATAAGTCTTAGTTGATCGTGGAAAATAGAAACATTCATTCATTTATTTAAAATTTGGTGTGTCCATAATATTTATCAGAATATGATACCTTACTGCATTAAATTTAGACTTCATAATTTTTGAAATATATTTATAAGCAGGAACAAAATATTATTATTGATTTCATTTCAATCCTTTTGAAAGCAAAACTAAAAACTGAATTTTATACTGAATCTCAGAAATTTTTGTTCAATTATTGTTTGAGATATTACATAAACTAAGAAAAATATTTTGTAGTTAACATAAGACTTAAATACCGAGCGATTCTGTTTGCAACACTCATATTCAATAATAATAATAATTAATAAATAACAATAAAGATGATTAATAAAATAAAACGCTTGGTTTTATTAAAAAATATCTTAATATTAATTGCAATTTCGTCATTTACATTTTTAATTAAAGTTGAAGTTTTACCGGAAATGGCAACAAATTAGCAAAATATATATAGTAAATTGAACGAAACGATCTAAACAATATAAGTTTGGTATGACTATCAAAATTTGAAGATTAAAAATGTTTTGTTTGAGAATCCTTTAAGAGACCAGTTACTTAAAATATTTAACTGAAAATTGTAGCGAGCGGTAATACTGGTGAACCGGCTGGTCACCAAAGGCGGCTAGTCTATAATATAAACTCCGTAAATTTTCAAACATGACCCTTCCATTTCATTTTTATACACAACAAAAGCTCGATACAGCTCTTACACTTTTAATAATCGCCCACTTTAGGCATCGCCTTCTTGGTCCGACACTTACCGCCCACTTGGGCATTTGTTGTCGGAGGAATTCCAATACTTATCGCCCACTTGGGCATTTGTTATCGGAGGAACTCGCATCTTAGATGCGTAGTATATATATGCACCCTGATGCATCGAAAGGTGGATTCATTCCCTCATATTCTAATAGAAGATCCACACTTTAATTGTTGACACATCGTTGTCATAATTTTTCCAGTATTGCTGTAAAAGTCATCCTTCAAAAATAATTCCCTTTTTTACCTTTTTAAAAAATTGATAGTCCCTCCATGCCATATTTTTACTAATGTTTTAAAGTCTATACAAGTGTATCTTGCAGGTAATAAAGTGGACTAGTGATGATATATGACTGAATTTTCAAACTATCTTTTTACACTACTGCATCTTCCACCATATATTTGTCCCAGTATCCGAGAAAAGTTATGCTCCTGTAAACTACATCTAACCAAAACAGCTCATTTGGTCGATGATGTTTTGAATCATCAATTAAAAACATGAATTTGGAGGAAAATTCGCATTTTTATTTTCTTGCATCTTCAAAAAGTAGGTACGTTTCTGTTTCCAGCGATATATTATATTTTGTCTCGTGTCAATTAGAAGTCAAGTTATAGCAAACTATTGACATATAAGTGATACCTATTTATAAGCATTTGAAAACTTTAAATGCCTTTTCTGAAGAAGGAGTTTTTTCATAATTCAACTGTACGAATATCGTCATATCTCAAAAAATAGTCAAGATATCTTTTTATACTTGTGATTTTTATCTACAATATTTACATTAAACAAAATTTCATAGATAATTTCATATATTACAAGCAAACATTTTATTTTTTAATATAATTTTTAGATAATAGCTACATTCTATGATATGTTACACATAAAACGTTATAAAGAAAAAGGAAGAATAATAACATTTTATTTTTTAATATAATTCTTAGATAATAGTTACATTCTAAAGTATGTTATACATAAAATCTTATAAAGAAAAAGGAAGAATAATAACAGTTTTTAAGAACAATACTAATTTTTGTAAATGAATGCTAAAATTTACATCAAAATATGCTTTTTCTTCAAAACTTACATAAATCTTTAAATAATTTCACTTTTATTCCTCATTTTATCCTTATATTAATAAAAAAATCCTATAAACATTAAAACATTTGTTGTTGTTGTTTTGAAAATATCCTCCCAACCTAACCCCATATCTCAAGTGATTTAACCCCTTCTAGGGCCGTGGGAAGTATGATTCCCACCAAATTTATTAATCTTTGTATGAAATTATGTAGGTTGGCATAAGTTCTGACAAATTTTTTAATAAGTCAGAAACTTAGATGCTTCAGTTCCTTATCTCAGACAAAATGATGTGTCTTGATTTGTTATTTAATTATTAATTAACCAAATTAATTAATTAATCAAATTAAATTTATCTAATTAGCTAAATGAATCCCTTTTCTTACTCTAATTTCAAACCTAAAAATATTTTAACATAATATGACTAGAAAAAAAAATGGCCCTTTAAAGGGTTAATACATAAAAAATTTGTCGCAAATATTTTCCCTGTTTATGTAACGGGCAATATTTTGTGTAATTATTTTGGCATTTTATAACAAAAAAAAGAAGAAAATTAAATGTTTCCTTTTAATTATTGATTTTTTTTCTTTTATAATTCATCGAATATTTTTCCTAACTCTTTTTAGTTTAGAAAATTGAACAAACTCGATTTATTCGTAATTTATTGTATATGCAAATGGACTGAAGATTTTTTATAAATAGCTGCTCATATTTGAGAATTAATTTTCCTTTATTTTCTGTTTGAGAAATCCCAACATAAAAAATGTACTTCTTCTCATAAACTTTCAAATTTTCGTAAACATGGGTTTCGTTTATTTTGATGAGTGGATAAGTCTCCTTTGTATAGCAGGAAATCGAAGGACAAATTCCTCTTTGAGTTGACCAAGCAGAAAAAGATGAGTCGAGACAAAGAGTTATGTCCGAAGACAAACTCGACGACCGTTATGCCATCACAAATGCCCGCATGGTCAGTTCAGGCCTTATTTATGCTCCTTCTAAAAGGACATTAACTGCCCCATGGCCATCGGGGTGATGTTTTCCCAAAAAAAATTCGTCGACGTTATGGCTGTCGATCAAATCGGAACGCAGGAGATGAAATGATAGTAAACAACCTTTTTAAAGCTAGAGATTTTAAGAAGTCTGTCCTTTAGAAATGATATGAAACTTTCAACGAACTTTCAAAACTGCTGATTTAGCTCAGTGATAGGTTATTGGTAAAAGTGCTTATCTGAAGTATAGGTATATCTTTTTTGATAATCTCTACTTATAATAAATACTACTATATTTGCAAATCAACTGATTCACTGGGATTCGTGATCGCTGAAATGTTCAATTAAATATTTTTATCAACTTGGCTTTCATTGCCTTTTCAGCAAAATATTATACGATAAAAATTTTGAGAATCAAAACTTATAATAAAATAACCATGTTCGGTATTTTGAAAATTATTTTTTTGTAGATAATAATATTAAAAGTGATTCGTGATTTTTTTTGTGAATGGCATTGTTAAAATAATTTTCTCTGTAGAAGTTAGCTAAGCATGTATTATTATTTTAATATTATAAAAAATGGAAAATAAAAACAGTGTTTTAACCTTTTATTTACCGAATTATTTTACCACAATTTTTCAAATTTATTTTTGATTTATTAGCTAAGTTTTGGTATAGAATAAACCCTGGAAGAAGAAGAAGAAAAAAAAAACCTTTTTTAATTAATGAAATTTTTTTAATGTTATTTTTAGGTAACATCTACTGCTTTCTATTGGAAATACGTTCTTTGCGTTCTTTCAAATACTGTTAGAAAAATAGTCATTGTGAAGGTATCAGCCGGATTTAAACGTTACTTTAAAGTACCCTTAATAAATAAAGGGTTAAATTTCTGATAATATATTTAATTTCCATTATTTTCAAATTATTTCGATTTCTTACATTATTGGTAATAAAAGTTAATATGGAACTGAAAATTTCATTTTTTTGTAAAATTTTAATAATTATTTTTCCAGTTAAAATTTTTCTAAAAAAAACTTAGACACAAAAAATATCAACCTTACAATTTTTAAAAAATAATTTAAACTCTCCTATCTGAATCTATAATGATTCTTATAAGAATGTATATGAAATTGTCTAGAAAAAATTACAAGGTTCTATTTTGTACTGAAAGAAAAATGAATAGAATACACTTACACCAAAAAAAAAAAAAATTAAGTTTGAGAAAAATACATTTAAATTTTAAAGGCATAAAATCAAAAGCAATAGTTCTTGTAAAGTTCTAATTTTTAAAATATCATTTCTCAATTTAAGGAGTGCATAAAAACACTATTTAAACTCAGTATGACTAATTCAATTTTTTATTCAAATTACCGTTTTTTTTAAATAATATCTATAATATTGCGTATGAGAACAACAGATCATTGCGTTTAATTTAAACATAATATACTCATAAAAGATTTGTACATAATGCACTTTTATAACATAATGATAATAATGATGACGATGGTGAAGTCGTGTCCGCGTTACCACGGAAAGGGGATGCAGTAGCTTCTGAGGTAAAGACCCCTGAGCACCCGAGGGCAGAAGTCTGACTTCTAGCTCATATGAAGATGAAACACACATTCGCTTGCACAACCCCTTTTTACAGGGGGGCACATTCACACACCTCACAGATAGAACACAGATGAAGAAGAGCCATGTTCGAACCGAGATTCGAACCCGGGACGCCCAAATCACGGGGAAGATGCGCAACCCCTATGCCAGGACGCCGGCACATAATGATAATGACAACGCAAATTAAAATTATGTATGAAATTCTCTAATTAATTCTTTATTAAGTAATTTAATGAATTAATCTTTTTTTACAGGACTTTACTTATTTGTAGTTGACGTAATTTAATTTGATGCAACACTAAAGTCATAAAATTTATCCACAATATTTGTATGTACTTATATTCTGAAATCAGTATTAGTATCAGAAGTAAATTGATTTTCAAAATTATTATTTTCCTTAGTATGCTATCTCTTCAAAACATAATGCATCATAGTAACTCCAGAAAGTTTCGGTCGTGCTATTTTTTGTGCAAATGAAGGAATAAGAAATGATTAAGCATTAAACTACAAAGTTTCTAGGGAAAAACAGTATGCAAAAATTAATTATTTTAACAATATTTCAATTCTCGAAATTGCATCTGTTACAAACCTGATGAATGTAGGGTACATAGTCTATCCAGTAGAGGATCAAAATATAGACTCCTCCATTCTCTCATATTATTAATAGAGATCTTTCCTATATTTTTTTTTCAATTTTCTTTTAAATAGTTTGCACTACATTACAAGGTGAACCTTGCAGAATGAGCATCGCCATCATAGGAAAGAATCTCTTTTAAATTATCTTATACTAGCCGCCTTTGGCGATCAGCCGGTTCGCCAGTATTACCGCTCGCTACAATTTTCAATTAAATATTTTAAGGATTAAAGGATTCTCAAACAAAGCATTTATAATCTTGAAATTTTGATAGTCATACCAAACTTATACTGTTTAGATCGTTGCGCTCAATTTACTATATATATTTTGCTAATTTGTTGTCATTTCCGGCAAAACTTCAACTTTAATTTAAAACGGAAATGATGAAATTGCAATTAATATTAAGATATTTTTTTAATAAAACCAAGCGTATTATTTTATTTATTATCTTTATTGTTATTTATTAATTATTATTATTATTATTGAATGTGAGTATTGCAAACAGAATCGCTCGGTATTTAAGTTTAATGTTAACTACAAAATATTTTTCATCATTTATGAAATATCTCAAACAATAATTCAACAAAAATTTCTGAGATTCAGTATAAAATTCAGTTTTTCGTTCTGCTTTCAAAAGGGTTGAAATGAAATCAATAATAATATTTTGTGCCAGTCTATAAATATATTTCAAAAATTATGAAGTCTAAATTTAATGCAGTAAGGTATCACATTCTGATAAATATTCTGGACACACCAAATTTTAAATAAATGAATGAATGTTTCTATTTTCCACGATCAACTAAGACTTATTTATAAAGTTTTGAATGTTAAAAATTTAGAAAAACTTAACATTTTCATAATCTTAGGTCAATTAATCTTGAGAAACCTGCGCAGTGATTGGCGTATTTTCTTTGAAGCGATCGATGAAAAATTAAAAATTATCCTTTTTTTATTTAATAGTGATATTCAAATTTTCATAAATCAGTCAGTTTAAATTATTGGAAATTAATTCTTAAAAGTCAGTGATTTAGTTGATTGGAAATTAACTCTATGACCACTATAAAATCTGTGCTTTCTCTTGTGGTGTATGCATTTTCCTAAATATCCGCTCGAATAAAACATCACATACAAAAGTACTACATAGAACAAACACATCAAAAGTAAACATAACATTTCAATAGTTGCCAAAAACAAAAGAGAGAAAAATGCAATTAATAAGCAGACGATATTTAGAAAAGTACAGATATTTAGACTGGAAAATGAAATTATCTGAAATTAACCACACGCGCAGACGATATTTAAAAAAGTAAAAAATATTCAAGCCTGAAAAGGAAAATATATGAATTATTCCATCAATAAATGCCGTAAGTTTGTTTACATCTTCATTATTTTATGAGTCGTTAAACATCAAAATGGGTCCGGGACTAAATAAACACCCTGTATAGAGAGTGTAAAAGATCATAAAATAATTTTTCTTGAATTTATTTTTTAGAAAAAATAATATTTCATATTTGTTTCATTTCCTACAAACACGTGCCGAAAATTATATTTTTGCAGATTTCATTTCCAAAAAGATTTAATTTATTTTTAATTGGAGCTTTAATCAATGTGATGGCAACACTTTGAAAAAAGCTAATTTTTTTCCCATGAATCCGAAACGTGCTTAATTTTAATTTTTATTTTTTACGAAAAAAATTATTGAAAAACATAGTTAAAATATTTATTTAAAAATTCATTAAAAATAGAAATTTAATTTTAAGATTAAAACATTGGTATCATTTAAAAGATAAATTTTTGATCTTTAACTTGATGTAAAAATCTTTTTTGTGCGGTAATATTTTCGGCAGTTATAGCAGAAACACGTTAAAATTTCGCTTAATATTTAATTAAATAAAATTCTAGTTAAAAATTCGAAAAAATAACCCCCAGGTGCACATTCCCGGCCTCCAAGGTATACACGTGCCAAATTTGGTAGCTGTAGGTTGAATGGTCTGGCCTGTAGAGCGCCAACACACACACACACATTGAGCTTTATTATAAGTATAGATATAGATTTATCATTTCGCGTTTTCTTATCTTCCTTTTTTACTTTCTCTTATAGGAAGCATAGAGGAAGTATAGTAATCGACAAAAAAGTGTGAACTCGAGATTTTAAAGAATTTACACGTTTTAGACCTAGACGTTTTAGAGATAGTCTGTGCTAGACGTATGAAATTTGGTAAATGGTCTTTACACCAAATTTATAGATTTCTATCACATTTTGAGTAAAATCTGCTCAGAGGGAGTACGTCTGTCCGGCTACTTGAATATAAACTGACCAGATAATTACAAAACGAAGAGAGATAGATGGATAAAATTGGT
Source organism: Argiope aurantia (assembly GCA_026543865.1). NCBI lineage: Eukaryota > Metazoa > Arthropoda > Arachnida > Araneae > Araneidae > Argiope > Argiope aurantia. The sequence goes on from JAPMOR010083037.1 coordinate 257,591, forward strand.
ACATAGATTTGACATCTATATGTAAGATACCTGTCAAATTTTAAGTCAAATGCAACAGCGTGTTGAATGTGTGTCGGTCTGTATTTTCAGTAACATGTAAATGCGATAATTCAAAAACGCAATGACTTAATATATCAAATTTTGTATTGTATTTTGTGACTACAAATGAAGTTTTGTGTCAAATTTTTATTAAGGCATGCCCGGTATTAATCAACAAAGATGACATTCAGTAAAAATACTTAATTCACGCCAAAAGTTAATATTTCGTAATTATTTCACGTCAATGCCATATAAGGCATTCTCTGCCATGACAAATTTATTAGGAAGCATGCATCAAAGTTTTGGGTGACCCTCCCGCTGGTTAATATTACAGATCTCAATAGAACTCATTTCCTATAGCTTAAGAAGCACAATTCTAACGGAATATATAAGATACTTTGAATATTTTGTATTTATCTTATACATTCATCTCACTCTACGTAATAGTGTGCAGCTTATTATGTCGAAAATCTCACAGGTTGCGCTCCACCAATACAATATACGTATACACACTATTGCTATAATGAAATATAAGGAGTTTATCAAGAAGTGAAAAGAGAGATGCATTCCATCCCTTTATTCTTAGAAATGGCATTGTCCATCTGACACATCATTCCGATGCAAGGACATCGAGTCAGTGGTTTTAAATCGACCAGAAATACGCAGTAAAAAGCGAGATATTCCTCTTTTTCCAGAAAAATGTCTATTTCTTTTCCTTGTCAGTTTTTTATCCCTTCTTTTTAATTTTCTTTTTATTTACACTTTCTGACATTTCTCAACTGGGCGGAAAAGAAAAGAAGACAAGAATTGTTTATATTGTGGTTGTTTAAAGTGTCGCGTCCAGTTTCATTTGACCCGTTCCATTGTAACTGTATCTGTAATCGGAAATGAAAGATGACGCCGATTGGTATTGTCAGGCAAGTTAATTTATCAGAGAATCTTTAGACTGAGGATGTAACTTGAGAGCCGAGAGCTCTTTTTCTTTTTCAGGTTTGACTACTATTTCATTACTATAAAAGTTTCCCTTAGTTGTTTTTGGTAACTTAGTTATTATTATTTTTTTTACGTTTCTGTCTCATTCTGTCATTGTTTGTTTTCTTTCCATACTTTTACATTTTTCTTCGGAATTTCCTTTTCTTAAAACTAGAGTCCGTCTCCTTTTGAAAATTCCGTAACCATTTTTTAGAAAGATTGAATGTAGATATATATGGAAACATTTTACTGTCTGTTCTCGGATACTTTCGCACTTTTGCACATGAGTCAGCAGGTCCAAAATAAGGGTGATATAAAACATGGAGAAAGAGTTGTTTGCATATTATTTAATAATGCAGTAAACTCAATTGATAACGGAATCGGATGAAGTAGCCACCGCGTATAATCTATAAAATTGAATAAACCAAATGAACATAAAATATATGTCTCGAATTCAAATAAAATTATACAAGACAAAATGAGTAGTGAAGGGAAAAAAAATCCGAAAGAAGACATATCAAACACAATGATGAGAAGAGTTAACAATGGAAATGCGCTAATCATCCTTCTGAGGGGTAAAAATCATTCAAAAGTGATATTTTCGGATCGATTACACATATTGCCATCATTCATGTAAAATTACAAATACAGATTACAAGTGTTTTTTTCTTTCTCCTTCAGTGACTCGCAACTGCAATTCTTCAGGTGAATCATAAGGAGTACAACTTGTGACTCGATTCATATAAAATAGTGAATCGGTGTCCCTTAAGCAAAATTTTATTCTAGAAAAAGTAACATGGAGCAATAACAGGGAAACGTGCTGGATATGGAAATATCAAACTTTGATACTTCGACGGTGCGTGTGAGTCATAATACCTTTATCTTTTATAGTTATGGAACATTTTGCCATCATTCATCTAAAGATGGAAATGTAGATTACAATAATCCTTTTGCTATCATCTTCAGCTCACTTCTTTGGAACTTGTGAACCGCTGTCCCATAAGCTAATTT
>JAPMOR010083037.1:259622-295042 GCA_026543865.1 Argiope aurantia
TTTTTTCTTGCTTAACGGAGAATGATACAATTTATTTAAATTCAAAAAATATTTAAAAATTCCTTAACTTTATGAATACAGTATACATCTATTATTTATGAAATGAACTTTCGAAAAAATATGTTTGAATGTGTTTCATTTATTTAAATCAAAATTCTTCTTTGAACAACTGAAGATTTATAACAAAACTAGTCATACCACTACCTTGTTAAAATAAATTTAAAAGCTTACTTCGGTCAAAAGTTATTAATTAATTAATATGTTCAGGGATCATACTTTTATAACTTCTAAGCACGAATGCAAACGATGCAATTCAAACGGTTTCTTCTATTGGATGGCAGCACATAAAAGGAGTTAGAAAGCTCCAAATTGAATTTGTTTTCTTCTGTGGCGATTTAACTTTTCTACCAGCTGTCGCAGTTTTGCCATCGGTTCCACGTTTTTATTAGTTACACTGAACGTTAAGCTCCGTTCATCGATACGGAAGGAGGTATTATTTTTGGGTTTATTTCCAAAAGATATTTACTCTTTAATGAAAATACAAAACTGCATTCTGTTAAAAAAAAAAGTTATATCGACATTAAATTTTACCTTTGAAAATTTTATTGATACTTTTTATCAAAGTAGAATTTTATGGCAAAAGTTTATCGATTTAAAAAATTAAATTCTAGAAAATTCTGGAAAAAAATGAAATGTAATTTTTATTTTCCACTCAAATAATTATTATTGTTATACTAGAAGCATTGATTTTTTTTGGCAATTGAACTATTAATATGGAATTTAAAATTAAAATCTGATACTTGAATCAGTTTATTATAAATAGTGTGTGTGTAAATTAAAAAGCGTATATTCTGAGAAACAAAAGTTGAAGTGAAAATCCTGTTTCGGCGCTATTACTTAAATAAAAGTTATTTTTATCTTAATTTTAACTCTGGTAAAAGCAGTTGATTGAACAATTTGAAGAAATGCATGTATCGATTTTAATTTCATTGTAACAATAAAACATTGTTTCAAAATGCGTATCAACTTTAATTTATTTAAATTATAGAATATTACATGTGAATGAAATTGTTATCATAAAAAAGGTAGTTGTTATGAATTTTAGGATATTTTAAAAATGATTTCTGTGATATAATGTTTTCAATAAATATAGCTGAAAACTTCACATATGTTTATTATCATGTGAGAGCATGATGTTGTTTCTGTTTAAGGTTTTCGAAGCCTCAAAATGCGTATGCAACAAATCAGCGATTTATCGCTTTTCAGGCATCAATTTCAGGCATTTCAGGCATCAATTTTAGGGTTATTAGAAAATAATGCAGAAGGTTGTCCCAATTGGCGATTATTGCCAACTTAAAGTTACAACTTGATGTCAAATTATTCATTCTCTGAATTCTTACGAATTGTCTTAATTAATTTAAATCATTAACCAGTTTAAACCGGTTTGAAACAATCACGAGACTATCAGATTACGCATGCATCGATATTTAGAAAAACGATGGGTTTTTTTCATCTCAAAATTGGTCCAGCTCCAAAACTTTGTTTGCCAGCTGGAAAAATTGAAAATGAGAGTTTAAAAATATTATCATTATCTATACTTATAATAAAGCTCAATGTGTGTGTTTGTGTGTATGTTGGCGCTCTACAGGCCAGACCATTCAAACTACAGCTACCAAATTTGGCACGTGCATACCTTGGAGGCCGGGAATGTGCACATGGGGGTTATTTTTTCGAATTTTTAAATACAATTTTATTTATTTAAAAATTAAGCGAAATTTTGACGTGTTTTTGCTATAACTTCCGAAAATATTACCGCACAAAAAAGATATTTACATGAAGTTAAAGATCAAAAATTTATCTTTTAAATGATACTAATGTTTTAATCTTAAAATTAAATTTCTATTTTTAATGAATTTTTAAATAAATATTTTAACTATGTTTTTCAATAATTTTTTTCGTAAAAAATAAAAATTAAAATTAAGCACGTTTCACCTTCATAGGAAAAAATAAGCTTTTTTCAAAGTGTTGCCATCACATTAATTAAAGCTCCAATTAAAAATAAAATAAATCTTTTTGGAAATGAAATCTGCAAAAATATAATTTTCGGCACGTGTGTGTAGGAAAGGAAACAAATATGAAATATTATTTTTCTAAAAAATAAATTCAAGAAAAATTATTTTATGATCTTTTACACTCTCTATACAGGGTGTTTATTTACTCCCGGACCCATTTTGATGTTTAATGACTCATAAAATAATGAAGATATAAACAAACTTATGACATTTATTGATGGAATAACTCATATATTTTCCTTTTCAGGTTTGAATATTTTTACTTTTGTAAATATCGTCTGCGCGTGTGATTAATTTCAGATAATTTCATTTTCCAGTCTAAATATCTGTATTTTTCTAAATATCGTCTGCTTATTCATTGCATTTTTCTCTCTTTTGTTTTTGGCAACTATTGAAATGTTATGTTTACTTTTGATGCGTTTGTTCTATGTAGTACTCTTGTATGTGAGTTTCATTCGAGCGGATATTAAGGAGAATTCATACACTTCAAGAGAAAGCACAGATTTTATGGTGGTCATAGAGTTAATTTCCAATCAACTAAATCACTGACTTTTAAGAGTTAATTTCCAATCACTTAAACTGACTGATTTATGAAAATTTGAATATCACTATTCAATAAAAAAAGGATAATTTTAGATTTTCCATCGATCGCTTCAAAGAAAATACGCCAATCAGCGCGCAGGTTTCTCAAGATTAATTGGCCTAAGATTATGAAAATGTTGAGTTTTTGTAAATTTTTAACATTTAAAACTTCATAAATAAGTCTTAGTTGATCGTGGAAAATAGAAACATTCATTCATTTATTTAAAATTTGGTGTGTCCAGAATATTTCTCAGAATATGATACCTTACGGCATTAAATTTAGACTTCATAATTTTTGAAATATATTTATAAGCAGGAACAAAATATTATTATTGATTTCATTTCAATCCTTTTGAAAGCAAAACTAAAAACTGAATTTTATGCTGAATCTGAGAAATTTTTGTTAAATTATTGTTTTAGATACTACATAAATTATGAAAAATATTTTATAGTTCACCTAAGACTTAAATACCGAGCGATTCTGTTTGCAATACTCACATTCAATAATAATAATAATTAATAAATAACAATAAAGATGATAAATAAAATAAAATGCTTGGTTTTTTAAAAAATATCTTAATATTAATTGCAATTTCATCATTTACATTTTAAATTAAAGTTGAAGTTTTACCGGAAATGACAACAAATTAGCAAAATATATATAGTAAATTGAACGAAACGATCTAAACAGTATAAGTTTGGTATGACTATTAAAATTTGAAGATTAAAAATGTTTTGTTTGAGAATCCTTTAAGAAACCAGTTACTTAAAATATTTAATTGAAAATTGTAGCCAGCGGTAATACTGGCGAACCGGCTGGTCGCCAAAGGCGGCTAGTATATATATAAAATAAGGACAGAGACCGATAGAGAAGTCTCGTGACTGTTTCAAACCGATTGAAACTGGTTAATGACTAAAACAAATAATGACTTAAAAATAATAATGTTCTCAAATGATAACTTGAAATTTACGATCGTAGATTTCAATTTTTATTTTTTATTTAAATTACTTTTGGACTTGTAAAGTTGAAAATGATCTTTTTGTGTTGAATAGCACGTGTGGCAAATTTTTCAGAGATCTAATAAAAATATGTAGATTTATATATAAAAGGCAAAAATAAATATTTATTTTTAGATATATATTTAAACATGTTTTCTTCAACACATCATGTGTCTTCAGGATAATCTTCATTTTAACTTACTTGAAATTTTCGTCATTGTTTATATTTTTATTTCTTTAAATTAAAATGTTATTCTAACAGTATGGCTTCTATACAAATCATTGAAAAATTTAATATTTCCCAATAGAAAGTGCAAGATATGTAGTTTTCATTTAACAAAGTATTAAATTAGCAATTTTTTTTTTAATTCGGAATTTAAAAACTAGCAAGTTTTGTATAACAGAATTCAAAATTCGCCATTTTTACACAATAGGATGATAATAAAAATTTCATTTGACAAATCTCATTGAAAATTATGCATAATCAGCTATTAGCATATAATACGGGACAAATTTAAGGATTTGCCGATAACATGGCACACAATTAGCAATTTTTAAATAACAGAACAAAATTAAAAGTTCAAAAGTTAAAATGGTTCAAAGCAATTTCTATAAAATTCGAGAAATTAAGGATTTCCCTAAGGAAATGACAGATTTTCTTAAAACATGTTATAAAAAATAGTGATAAATTTACTTCTACAGATTATTCAAATATCTCTGCTAAAATGCAGTTTCGATATAGTTTGAAAGATTATTGAATCAACTTTGTCGAAAGAAAAGTGAATTCTTTATCGTAATAAATATAAAATTATGTAAAACTTACAAATAATATTCCTGCAGCCCATATTAACTTTGAGTTCATGCATCTCTGTCAAGCTATCCTTCGAGTTAAATGCAATTTGTGTTGCAAGGAGTTAGAAAATTTAGATGAAAGACGTTCTTCCTCTTCTCATTTCCATTTGAAATATAACCCTCATATTTTTGTATCAATAAAAGAATATCTCCACAGCCCTCTCATAACAGTATCCCCCCAGAAAAACCTCCTCGATAAATTCCCTTTTTGAAGAGGAGAGTCACGAATCCCATTATCGTTACTAAAAATAACTCCCTGAATCCAATCATATCACAGCGATGATGCTCCATATCCCTTGAACATCTGGCAACGACCTTTGCTCAGAAAGAAAAAAAAAATGTCGCCTTTGGAGGTCTTCCGATCATTACACGGAAGTACAAACGATTGTTTTTTAATATCCTAGCCCAAAATATTGCAAGGCGATTGCTTTTTTATCAGCAAACATCCCCCTCACTTTTCTTAGCAGCTGAAACGGATTTTGGAATCATTTTTTTTGAAAGAGAAAATAGCTGTTGGGGAGTAGTTTTGATTCTTTCTAATTCAGTTTGAAATCTGATTGGAACTATCTTTGAATGCTTTGAAGTCTTAATACGGTTTTCGCTGTTTTTGTTTTTTCCTCCTCAAAGATAAGTTCTACAAAAAATAGGGATAGAATAAAAAGCATGATATGGGAGAAAAAATGTTTCGATTTTTAGTTTTCTGTTAATTATATTTTGTAAAGAGTGAACAGGAATCACTTTCAGACACATTTTTTTTTCTTTTTTGTTGTAAAAGATTCTATTAAACTAAACGGAAAAAATTGCGAACTGTCACTCAGTCACTAACCTTTTCGTATAAAGTAAAATCTTTTTTTCACAATGAATAACAGTTTTTTTTTATTTTAATTTTTTTAAATAATCGCCTATAAGGAATAGGACATTTTCCAAAAATATGATTTTTGAAACCAGGAAGGTCTAAACGTGAAGATTCGTAAAAATCTCGATTTGGAATTTTTTGATGACTACGATACTTTCTCTATATTACGTATATGAGAAAGTAAGAAAACTACTTAATAATAAATAGCAGCTATAAAATAAAGGTTTGGTTAATATTTTACGTATAGAAAGTGATGAGATTTTTTAAACTTTCCTTCGCAGCTCATAGCCATTTTGATAGCCAGCGCAGGTCCATGTTTATTATGTGGCATAAAAGCAGACTAGAACCAAAAAAGCAAGAAATTCTTTTTAAACATCCTCTTGTTTAAATGAAGCAAGATGATTGCTTTTTTTTGCTACACACTCTCTTTTTTTAGAAGCTGAGATAGATTTTTAACACTAAACCTACCGGCATTTCACCGATACATTGGAATTGCCATTGGAAGAGGGTCAAATGACCTGCTCGTGGTAGCTTTAGTGTTAAAGAAAATATCCTTTTTTACCCGGAAGATAAAATAGAATTGTTTATGGAATGCTATGCTTCTTTCTGCTGTTCAGACTCTAAATGGAACTCTTTTAACTCACTAGAAAATGGAGTCGTCTAGACTGACTGTTATTCTGTTAGCAGTATCTCGAATCTCACATTATCACGGATTAATCAACGAAAGTTGTAAAATCATCATGCACATTGGTAGTGATTATTTGCGGATGTAAATATTTAATAATATTAGAAGTTTTGCCTTCTTGTAACGATATTTTCTCTATCTATAGTATTCATGAACTCTCAAACTAGGACTTTAAATCGGACTAAATTAATAGTGATTCTTCAGTATTAACAATATTTAGCCGATGAAGCAGGAATATTATGAATCAGCATAAATATTATTTATTCTTGCTTAATTATATTCGATACATCAGTCAATTTAAACATAAAACGGAGACCTCGCTGATTTTTTTCGTCTAATACTGACGCAGATCAAAGCGGCAGGACTATTTTAAAACTATGAATAGCTTTTTATATGTGGCTAGAAAATGAATTATATTGATTATTGATTTGAACGAGCCTTAAAATGATTTACAATTTTTTAGAGAAAAACTCTTTAAAAAACTGGAATCGAAAGCAAAAAAGGAGATATAGAATAGAATATAGACACTATGATATGAAAATAAGATTATTAGAATTTCATTTGGTTATTCATTGTTTTTAAAAAAGTGGAATAAAAATCTTAAAATTTTAAATTTTTGAACAATGTTTCTTGTCCATATATCATATGTTAATTACATAAGTGATTTGCGCTATGAAAAGATCGTTCGAACTGCTTTATCAATCAGATAGACCGTTTAATTTAGAGCTGCCAAACCTAGCTCATAGTTATTTCTTGGTCTAATCTAGAAATAGCTTTTCAAAAATTTCATTGTATTTTTAATTAAAGATAAATCAATACGCTAATTTTCGTCTCAAATAACTTCGAGAAACACAAAAGCTGTTTTAAAATCAATTTAACATTAAAAAAGAATAATAGTTATAATTCCATTCATTTTTTTCTTCTTGTATTAAATTTTTAAAATCTTTCTATTTTATAAAGGTATATTTTGCAATTCTAATTTCATCTTACAACATTAATGTCTAACGAAACTGAGTAATGTGAAGAATTTTTAATAATTTTTATCAAAATAAATCAGAATTACAGACGTTTTTCAACAATATATTAATAAGAAACCATGAGAAAAGAGAAAAAAAAACATATGAATTAGGAACATCCAAATAAAAATATCCACTGTTTTAAAGGAATTAGGTTTTCCATAATTTGTTTTAAATTACAATCGATAACTCTTAAAAAACTCTTTATCTATTGCAAGCGCTTAGGCAATTTGACCAATGCCATTTGGAAAATATAATTTTAAAAAGACCTTTGTTGATTGAGAATATTTACATAAATGTGACAGAAATTATTTTTTACAAGCTGTATTACTTGGAAAAATAAAATGATTTCCCTACTGGCCTATTTGTGTATGAAAGAATATCATTATGTTCTGTGCTTTTTGTAAATACATTACGCGAGGCACCCTATTTCCTGTCGACCTCATCAAGAACCATAACAAGAGAATATCTGTTGTCAGTATTTATTTAAATTTTTTTAGCTTGTATTTTAATTCCTGCTTTTTTTGTTTTGAATAGAATTCTAATTATAGATGTCAAAGACCAAACTAGAGACTCAAATAAAGATAATTAAAGAAAACATATTTTTATTATTGCGCTAAATAAAATTAAAAAAAAAACCTAATTTATCAGAAAGCTAAAGGTCAGGGTAAAAACCATAAAATCATGAGAGGTCGTTGTAAATATTCGCGCTTTATAGAAATTCTGGTATATGTGTATTAATCTTAACTAAAATTTGATTATGCTTGCTAGTGGAATACGATTAACACATACGTACCAGAATTTTTATCACATTTTTTTTTAATGAATCTTTGGGAATTTTGTGTTTTATTGCTATTGTGGCTTCCTTTCTTTGTCATATTAATTTTAAAACCATTATTGTTATCATAATCAAAACCATTATCTAGAATAAATAATATGTCCTAATCTTTTTAAGCATGGAACCAAATTATTTCAATGAGACAATTAAAAGTATTCAAAATTATTAATTATTTTATTATTAAATGTAATAAAAATTTAATAAGAAGCAGGTTTTGAAAGACCATTTTTATAAATGTACTAAAAAGTAGATTTTTATAATAATTTGCGATAAATAATAAAAATAAAATATCGTGGAATCTCAAATTTTTTTAAAAAATTCACAACGATAGAAATCTTTTATATGAAATTAAAATCTAGCATCAATTGTTAGTTCAATCCGGGAAATGTAATGTAATAACTTCTTAATAATGCAATTAATTAACTTCTTAATTTTTTTCATTTTAATCTCCAAAAACTTTGACTTTACACAACAAAAAAAATTTAAGTGCTCTTTTAACTGTATAAACTTTTTATTCATTTATAAAATTTCGAAGATTGAGAGGTTGTATTTCAATTTATATGTTTTGGACTTAAATTCTGAAGGATATTACTGTTTTATCTAATTCGATTATAAAAATGAAAGAAGAAACTCCTTGAAAAATGAAGCTCCTTGTTGTCAAAAGTAATTTTATAAAAATGTGAAATTAAGAACAATTCAATTTTCAACTTTGGAACCTACTGAAATAAAATCGAAGCTTAACGAATGGGAATGTAAAACGTACATGTTTCTCGATAAACTGGAAGAAAACTATTTTTTAATCGACGAATACTTTTAAGTAACTTCATTTAAATGTTTTTGTCCATTTAATTTATAATATATTTTTTAATACTCGGATTTTTCCGAACAAATCATTGATATTTGTTTCAGAACGTTCTAGTCTTTTAAGAACAAAGACTTCTTTAAGATAGATAAATATAATGAGTCCTATCTCATTCTAGTGACGTCATATTCGTATAATGAAAGAAACTGCGTATGCCATCAAAAATGTGACCATTTATTTAATATTTTTCCTTTCGTGAAATGTGTCACAAATTCCAAAATTAAATTAGTGTTTTCTATTTTATATAAGTATGAATTCATCCTATTATTTTATTGATGATTATTGCTGTGAATGGAAAGTAAAGTTAAAAAAGAACTGTCATTCCATAAAGCAATATTTGTAGTTCATTTAATAAGAAAATGTTATAACATTAATTGTCATCATTTATTTCTTATACTTTTCATTCATTCGAAAAGTAAAGAATGATTTTAATTTTTTTAATTTTATTTTTTATACAATGAAAGATAATTTAATTTCTTTCTTATACTCTTAACTGCAATTTTTTTCTAGTAATATGATTGATTACTTTGCCGAAAGGCGTCGACGCGCAAGTGAAAAACTTACTCAATTCAAAAGTTTTTACCTTATTGCACCCATTAGCAAAACCATTAATACTCCAGAACAAACTTTTTAAAACCCTGAACATTTATAACCAGATCTCTACAACAAGTAGAGAATAGTCTTAAAATAACACACGCGAACAAAAAGAAAAACAACTTTTTAAAAATAAAAACAAATCGTGCAGGATATTTATGTTGCCACATGCCGCGAAAGAACATCTGCGCCCTCCTCTTGAAATCGATCAACTGTAGTCAAATAAAGGATTTTTTCAAAAAAGGGGGTTCCTCGTCGTCAACCACATGCTGTGGAAGAATTTCCCCTTCACATGGTTTTTTTAAAAAAAATTAACAAAAAAATTTCGTCTTTATTATACACCCGGGGAATTATTATGCTGTTTTTGAGAGATTTTTACGAATTAAAAGAGGCATTAGTTTATTTTTTTCTTCTGGGGAAGACATTTTGGTTTGGATGAGTAAAAGTTTATTTTTCTTTTATTCCAGAATTGCTTGGTTGGCGTGAAAACAATTTCGTTTTTTTTTTTTTTTTCATTTATCAATAAAGATAGTTAAATTTATGCTTCGAAAATAAAAGCTTCTTTGAAGTCTGTATTCAATAGCACAGAATTATTCCGCTTTCGATTTTGTTTACCAAGATTTAGACTTTTAATAATTGTATCGATTATATAGATTGCAAAACAAAACACAAAAAAATATGGAAAATGAGTATATTTTAGATATTATTACTAATAGAATAATATTTCAATGTTAAAGTACGATGTAATTTTTTTATATATTTTCATGCCTATTTAATGTTTTTAATGTTTTGTCTAAATTCTTATGTTATTTATTTTTTAATTTTAAAAGGTTATTTATTACAATAAAGAGAACAACGATCTTTGGAATATTCTATTTTTTTCCTTTTTGCAATAAAATTGCAGCTGTTTTAATCATTTGATAAACTTCTAAATATGTAAAAAGTTAAATCACTTAAAAATAACTTATATTACTTAGATATTTATCTTTTGAGAGCAAAAAGCTAATGTTGAAATACAAAAATTATTGCTCAATTAACTTTTTGTTATTTGAGTTTCAGGAGAATGTCTTTGTAGCTATTTCATTGACAGAAATATCAAGAAATTTCAAGGAATATTATACTTTTCTGATTGTTCTAAGTATAATTTATTGATTTTTTAACGAAAATATATTATATTATTTTACAAAATTTTCTCTTAAAAATAAAATCTATAAAATTACGGAAAACTATAAGGATGACACACTTCATTTATGTTCTATGATTTGAGAGTATATAATTTATTTGTTCGTTTATAAGGTATTTAAATTTATTATTCCCTCCTTATGTTAAAATGCTTCGGTCGCTTGTATATTTGTCTTTTGCTATAACTTGTTTTACTTTAATTTAAAATAAAACTGTTCTTTGAATTTCGACAATCACCTTCTGAAACTGCTGGTGGTCGAAATTTAAATGGTCGTAAGGAGAGGTTAAATTACTAAATTATATTTTACATAAAGTTTAAATACCCGTTGCTGTTTTTCCATTGAAAGACAGTTCCAGAAATACATTATACTTTACTGATTATTCTAAGATAACCTTATCTATTTCTGAATAAAATATAGTATTGCCTATTGATACAAATTTCATTTATACAACATAAATGCGATCTGCCATTCCATTTGAAATTTGTTTCATTTTCCATCTCATTCAGGCCATTAATAAATATAATCATAAGACGGATATCATACATAAACTTTAATACTCATCACCGAAAGTTTTTCATTAAATGTTAGAAAAATCATATCCCGCCTTGTCAACTGCTATATTTTATATCCTTGTTTACAACTCAACATATGAAGAGAGAAAACGAGTATCCTTGATTTTGTTTTTATGGTCGTTGATAAAAAAAAAATAAAACGAACTTCCGCCCCATAAATCAAATCTAGCCACCAGACGAAAAAATGAACCATTCCCCTGGCAACTAAACAAAATGCATTCTTTTCTTTGAAGCGAAAAAGATTCGGCCCCTGTTGTTTCGCGCGTGTTGCTTCTGTCGGGGGCCTGGGTCCATCCATCCATTAGTGACAGGGGCGTGGGGCCCTGTATGATCGATGGAAGGGCCTAGAAGGAGTTGTCAGAAATCTGGGACGTCGAGGGGAACTGGTTTCATGAACCCTTCCCTTAAAACTAAACTTCATTTCTGGTAAAATGAGCCGATAATATTTTGAGTCCGTATTTCTCATTCGACGGATAGTGATCGATTAACTTGTTGGGTTGGTAGGATTAGTAGCAGCTGCTTTAATACTTTCATTTGGGATTGCAGAGATTTTGGATAAAACAGTTTATACCGTACCATGCTGTAAAAAATGATACAAAGAGCGTTTATTAAAAGAATCGGTTGTTGACCTTTTTACAATTTGGGACCTATAAATTGGTATCAATGAGTCCTTTCTTTTCATATAAATATTATAACTTGGAACATGCAATATCAAGTTATTTGTTCCTAACTTTGAAAATAATAATCATCCAATAGGTCAAAGACTTTTAACTGTAATCGTTTCCGATCATTTAATCATGTTCTTAAAGTTCATTCGTCTAGAAAGTCGAAGTGTTTGTTCATCAAGAAATTATCGTTACATTTGTTTTCATTTCCGTCAACTGACAATCTAGAAATTCGAAGTGTTCGTCGTGAAATTATCGACTTGTTTGTTACTATCGTTTTCATTTCCATCAATTGACAATGTGTTGCTTTAAAGAAATATTTTTGTTACGTAAAAGGATATACGCCGACCTCTTTTTTAAAAAACTTTCCCTTTTACAAAGTATATACAAAGTGAACAATCCAATCTGGAAATTTTGATGAATTTTTACTTAGAATCCTTCGTGTTAAAAAAAGAAAAGTGTGTTTATCAGTCCATTTTTGAACCTTTAATTCAATACAATGAACTATAGATAAATAGAATTATTGATTCTTCTTTATAACTTATATGGAGTTTTCTATTGAATTCTGAAAAAAAAAATCATTCTTTCAGAATAAGTCAATGGGAGCATGATAATAAGTCAATGGGATCAATATTTGTCAATGGGGACATGATAACTCGAAGAAACAAAGAACTCAAAGAAGTAAATTTACTATGAAATTTTATAACTAGAGTTTAAAACGTGTATCATATTACAGTTGAAATCTAACTAACTTTTGATGTGCCTATTTGCCTCTGTATGAACACGATCATTCTGAAAATTAATGATTAAGATAAATAATATTCACTTGAGTCTTTCTTTGTTCTATAATTATAATTCTATGTTTAGTCTATGTTGAGAATTTCTTTGTTCTATAATTGTAATTCTATGTTTAGTCTATGTTGAGACTTTCTTTTTTCTATAATTGTAATTCTATGTTTAGTCTATGTTGAGACTTTCTTTCATCTATAATTGTAAATCTATGTTTAGTTTTGATCTCAAAAAAAGTGTCATCTTGTATTCACCCTTTCTAGGGCCGTGGGAAGTATGCTTCCTACCAAATTTATCAATCTTTGTATGAAATTATGTAGGTTGGAATAATATCTGACAAATTTTTTTTAGTAAGTCAGAAACTTAGATGCTTTAGTTCTTTATCTCAGACAAAGTGTTGTGTCTTCATTTGTTACTTAATTATTAATTCATCAAATTAATTAATTAATCAAACTAAATTTATCTAATAAGCTAAATAAATCCCTTTTCTTATTCCAGTTTCAAGCCTAAAAATATTTTAACATAATATGACTAGAGAAAAATGGCCCTTTAAAGGGTTAATATACAAGAAACTCTATGAGTTTTAAACTGATTTCTAACGTTTGCACATATTTTTGCATCATCTATATATTTTAGTTAGTTGTGTTGATGTTTATTTTATTTTTAAAATATATGAATTTTTTGCTAATTTTTTTATGTCTTTGTAGAAGCCAAAGTCTTTGAGAATTTTGATGATGAATATTTTTTTAAAAACTAATTTATAAATACTTAAATGGAATTCAATAGTTGAAGTTCATTTCTAGGTTTAACAAACAAACATGCCGACACCTAATTGCCAATTTAGTTAATAAATAATAACCATTAACTACAATAAAGTAATTGCCAGTGTGAGATTGTTGTGATATACAAAAATCATAAAAAAATTATAATCAAATTATTGGTAATTGAATAAATTAAAATATGTTATTTTAATTAATCTGAAATATGTTAAATCTTTTGTTAACGAATTCAGATTCCAACTTGAATCCCTAAAAAAAAAACCGGATACTTTTCTGGATGATCCTCAAAGAAAAATGATTTTTGGAGAATTAAGATCCTTTGGTTTGTTAACTTCTTGATCTACGAATTTGTTAAACTTCCTAATTATTTGACACATCCTATTTTTGACATTTATTATCTTAATTCCTATAATAATATGAAGGAATTTGAGATATTGAAATGTGAAGTGATTTTTTTCATTTTAAATTACTTAACATTTTCACTTAATTGCAGATTAAAATTAAAAAATAAATTATTCGATGCCCGAGTTGGGTTCATCATTGAGCGAGAAGGGATTCAACTAATCTGAAAATGATAGCAAATTATTAGATAATGTTTTGATTATTTTGATAGAGGAAGGTCAAAATGGATTAAATACCAATTTTTGTCAAGATTCTCCCTTTAAAAATTAGGTAAAGCTTATTTTTGATATTTGAAATTTAAAGATTGTTTTATATCACAAAGTGGTGAAGAAATTCTTAAAAATAGGTTCAAATTACTAAAATGTTAAGTAATTTCTATGGAATATCGTTGCTATTAAATCAAATTACTATGGAATAAAATTACTATGGAATATCGTTGCTATTAAATCAAATTGTCGAGCTACAAAATCCATATGCAACAAAAAAAATGCTATTTGAATGTAACTCTTGGAGCTACTAATGATTTATCGCATTTTGTGACCACATACGATAACGCATATAACAATTTGTGAATAGATGAAAACAACCTAATCAAATAATTTATATCAATAAAATGCTTTGTGCTATGATGACAGAGATTGAAAACCGGAATAAAAACTTATTCATAAATTTTATGTGTTGTCTTAAATCGATTTATTACAAGTGTAAATAATGAAGTCTAGAAGTAATCATAATGTAATAAATTGCAACATCATATATACATTCTTGCTATGTTTTTGACTCTTAGAATTGTTACGGGCCGCGGTGGCTTGGTGGTAAGGTCACGGCTTTGGAACCGGAGAGTTTCAGGTTCGAGACCCGATTCCACCGAAGAACTGTCGTGTAAGGGGGTCAGTTGCACGTTAAATCCGTCCTGACCAAACGTCCTCCCGCTGGTGTGGTGTGGAGAGGGGGGTGCCAGCTCAGGTGTCGTCCTCGTCATCTGACCGTGGTTCAAAATGACGATGTCCGTCCCAAAATAGCCCAAGTGTTGCTTCAAACGGGACGTTAATATAATTCAACTCAACTAAACTAAACTTAGAATTGTTACAATTCCTTGCTTAATCATACTCATTTTACAGTTTGAATAAACATGCGTTATCAGGTATTCAATCTAAATAAAGTCAAGGAGTGAATATAACTTTTTAAAACATTCATTGGTCTAAGTTTCCCTTATCTGTTTTAGTTTTGTTCCCATTTTCTCTAATTTACATGAAAGTTAGCTTTAAAATGGGATTACAAAACTCTAAGTATTTTATGAATGTAGATTCTTTCATGGATATGTGATGTTTTTTTCCTTCCAATTTAAAATGTAAATAAAGCATTAGCATTTCCTAAATGTAAAAAAAATATTCCTTGAAGTGTGTATCACCTAGTGATCACATGAATAAATGCTGGTCACTATCTCAGATCAAACTGTGATATGAAAATCATGACATAATTTCACCAAATTCGTGCCGTCAATTGCAAGCTCTGTGCGAATGACACGGTTACGAATTTTGTGTTATAAATAATAATACATGTCAAATGGAAAGTGTGAATGTCGTTTCCACTGCTTCCAATATAAAAATATTCGAATAAAGGAAATCAGAAATGGATTTCTTGAAGAAGTTGTCAGTCGGAAAGACCAAAAATTTGGCGATATTGTTTGGAGGCAACTGATGTGCCAAACAATTTCGAATGTATGGTAGAGAAAAAAAAATCAACAATGGAAACTTTTTTTTTATCAATTCGAGTGGAAAAAATGGGTGAGGTAACAGCTGATTTCCCGTCAAGATAAATGTTAAAACAAAATGATGCAGTATCGAAGCATTATAAGCAAGTGCAATCAAATTAAACGCAATTTTTAAACGCTTGTTTCTAATCCAGTAAAATACTGCTGCTTTGCCTTTTAAACTTTAATAGTTACTTTCATCTTCATTTTCTATTTGGCATTTTAGCGAGAAATTTTAATTTTTAACTACTTAAATGAACCACCATAAACAAATTTTACACTTGTTCTAATTAAAATCAATATCCAATCCCTTAAAGAATTCCCCCCAAAAAATTAAAGAATTTCTTATAGTGAGATATAAGAAAAAACGACTGTAAGAATAATAAAGTAAATGGAAAATTTGAATGGTCGTTTTTCTTTGGGTATTTATTACGTAATAATGTTTACAACATATAATGAGAAATAAATTTGTAATCGAATGTAAATTCAAGGCGATTTACATTATAAGGCGAAATTTTTCAGACAATTTTTTAATATATTTCCTACATATGGCTTCATCGTATAACTAAGAATGTCGAAGAACCTATTATACATTTTGACTTTTCCGGAAAAATGAAATTTTAATGGAACTTAGGAATTTTTAGAAATAGAAATTTTCAATAAAATTCTGAAAATTTGAATTTTTAAAAATAGGGATTTTAATAGAATCTTTGAATTTTTAGAAATAAGAATTTCTAGCACCATCAATAGAATTAGGAGGAAGAAAATTTTAAGAATATAAACTTTATGAACAAATAATGTTTAGAAATACAAAAATTTTAATTGAATTATTAATAAAATAATTTTTATAGCATTAGGAATACAGAATCTTTAAGAATATAAAAAATTTAATGGAATAAAGTGCATAGGAATTTTAATAGAATTAGGGATAGAGAATTTACGAATATAGAAATTTTAGAATAACAGAAATTTTAATTTAATTCGGGATATAGGAATTTTTATAGCATTGCCATTAGGCATACTGAATATTTGGGGATATAGGAATTTTAATTGAATTTAAAATATAAAAAAAATAATTTCTTATAATTAGAAAATTTAAAAACTAAGTTGTGAAATTTAAAAAAAAAAAAATGCTATCTTTTACATCGTTAAACTACGAGAGTATTCTTTGTGAGTATCTAGCATTTTTTATTTAAATTTTTGAGTTTTGGTATTCACATATTAATGGACTGTCAGACAGGCAGATTCCTGTGGCGGATTTCGCCCAATATTAATCCGTCACTTTAATTTTGTCTAATTTAGTATGAAAAACAAACCCTTCATACCAAATTTCATGGGGCTAGTTTTTAGAAATATAGGAAATTTAATAGAATTAGGAATACAGAAATTGTAAAAACATAGAATTTTTAGGAATATAGAAACTTTAATTGAATCAGGAATATAGTAATTTTTAATGTATTAGAAGTATAGAATTTTTTATAGAATGGTTAGCTATAACGTTTGCAGAGAGACATAGTAATTCCAAAAATGTTTCTTTTGAGATATTTTAGATAAAAAAAAAGTGTTGATAATCAAAATCTAAGATCAAATTTCCTACCATTATAACAGTTTCTTTTTCTATACAAAGTAAAGAAAGAGAAACTCTTGCAATTTCTTATCCTGAGAAAATAAAAATTGACTGAAATGACTACTGACATAAAATAAAATGCAGATAGTTTTTTTTGTTTTTTACAAAATATAGCTTTAAGTTAAACTCCTTTTCCTAAGTTAAGCCTTTCTTTTTCGAAAATTGGGGAAACCATATAACAAAATAATTATTAATAAATGTTTACTTTTTAAAAATTAAAAATAATTAAAATTCTGAATAAGTTAGTTTTGTTTAATTATATTAACGCCCCGTTTGAAGCAACACTAGGGCTATTTTGGGACGGATCTCGTAATTTTGAACCGCTGTCAGATGACGAGGACGACACCTGAGCTGGCAATCCCCTCTCCACTTAACGTGCAACAGACCCCCTTACACGACGGTTCTTCGGTGGAATCGGGTCCCGAACCTGAAACCCTCCAGTTCCGAAGCCGAGATCTTACCACCAGGCCACCGCGGCCCCCAAAATTCTGAATAAATTTTTAATAATAGGAAAAACAAATAAATTTGAAATTTATGAGCTGTATATTCCTTACATTGTCGAATATACGCGATTATGTAAAATCATTCAACTCCAAAATATATATTTTCCTGCAGCATGTTTACTTTCCTTTTGAAACAAAATTAAATAGAAAACACAATGTTTTATAAGATGCGCGGAAGATAAATTGCTTTTCATCTAAGCATCAATTGAACAAAAAGTAGATTTTAAGCTGAAAGCGTCACGACTTTGAACTGGTTAACCTTAATGCGAAAAATAACTGGTTAACCTTCATGCATTCATCATTTGACCGTGATGTTCAAAAGCACTCCTCTTTACATAAATTATTTTAAGCGTGAACTTTATTTCATAAATTATGCAATACAAGCTATGAGAATTTTTATTTTATTGCTCTAATAAAAGAATCTGACGGTATTTTGAATATATATGTTAACAATGATTTATCATTTATTGATGCAAATTGGTACATAATAACGGGCTATATAATAATTTATGGCAATACATTTTTGCAAGACGAGAAGTGTTCTTATTGTTAGCCAGGAAATAAAAAGCATAGCATTTGAAATTTTAATAATTGCGAAATCCGAAATCTAACTCAAATAAAGGATTTGAAGAAATGAAACCAGACTATGGGATTATTTCTTTGGTTTGATAAATTATCTATAAGTATCTGGATAGTAAATGGACAGAAATTACTGAATGAGCAAATTTGTGATTTTTCATGAAACTATGAATAAGCTAACACACGTAGTTTCTGTTAAGGGAATAAGGTTACATTGATTCCTAAACAGCGACGTTCGTCACGATTTCCACTGCTAAGTTTATCATTTGAATTGTTTTTCTAATCTTTACAAATTCAATAATTTGAAAAAATAAATTTTGGAATTTAGTTTGTTTTGGGTTATGGTAAATAATTACACGCTAGAACATAAAAATCATACCCCCCCAAAAAAAATAATATTTTAATGCCCGTTGTTTAGTACTTTTGTGTTTCTAACTTTAGAAAGTTAATTAACTAGTACGAAGGAGAAAAAAACCAAAGCAAAAAGGATTTTATAGGGATATTTCTAACTGAAATTTTCGTTGTTATTCATTTAAAATTATGTAACCACCTTTGGTGACCAGCTCGTTCGTCCATTTTATCAACATTTTAGCATTTTAGACTGTTAAATTATTAAATTCATATTTTTCAATCGTATCAAATAACAAATTAATCAATATGCTGAATATATATATATATATATATATATATATATATATATATATATATATAATATAATATAATATTACGAAATAAAAGAGGAAGAAAATCATGCTACTGAGTTCATGATTGGTAAAAACACATGATTGAATATTTTGGTGTATATTTTGAATTCCTTCATAGCATTTAAAAACAATTTTTCAGATAATGTATCAAATTGAATTAAAGAGAAAATTGGGCAGAAATGAAACTGATATCATTAAAAAGATAATTTTTTGAGTCTTAAGGTAATGCAAAACTCATTTTTTGTAAGATAATTGTTTAAAAAAATATGAATATCAATTTCCATAGTGAAGTTATAATGATACGGCTGAACTTAAATTTAATGTACGGTCGCCAATATCGAAATATTTTAAGGCAACTTGTCGCCAATTTTTTTGTAATCTCTAAAAGACATTTGTTTCAATTTCTGGTATCCATCCAAAATAACAGTTTTTAGGCGAGTTTTTTTACGATTGGCACGATTTTGATGTGCTTGTCGAGAAACTGTTAATTAATCTGAAACCTTAATACAATTACTTCTCTCGAGATGGTTAAGCCTATTTTGAACTCAATTAAACTTTTCATTTAAAGTCCATTTCTTTATTTCATTTATATCTTCTTTCCTCTGACTGAATGTACTTATGATGAGATGGCGAAACATCTCCAGAATATTTTTAATGATATTTTACGATTCCTTAATTTTAGCTGAGCGAAGCGTTAGATTTAATGCACCTTTAAAAATATTCAATAAATGAAGCATTCTGAAATTCATATGATGGTTTGTTGATATTTGAATAGGCTCGATTTCTGTGCCACATACGCTAACGTTTTATATTATTTGTGTGTGTGTAAGCATTATTTTATTTGAAGCAGAATGCAGTTTCGAAGACAGTGAAGAGACTTTCGATTTCGTGACGTCGTTTTTATTTCATCTTGGAGTAGCAGGCATTATGTACAAGCAGGAGCGACGAGCAACGCACACACAGAAAGCTCTTGAAGATTTATTTTATCCCTGGTCTTATATAACCTGAGATATTGATAGGGAACATATTTCTCCATAATGCTTATATACAAGGAGATTTCGATAGGGATTTTCGCTACACGCGCCGAAGAGGCAGGGGAAACACAAGGATTTTTTAAAAAAGAATTTGGCACGTCAGTGCTATTTTGTCCCTTGACTCGGAGTGTGGGAAGGTTAGGCATCATTATAATTCATCAAAATAAGATATTCATCGAAGATATAAACAAAAATTTAACTATGCTTTTTTTTTCAGTAAATTCTCAAATCATTAGTAGAAAATTGAGTTTTATAAAAGAAAAAAAATCCACAAACAGTTTCAAGTGCCCACATTGTAATAATAAAATTTCGCATAAATAACTCAATGCAGAATGAAGACCCACCCATCAGTTGACGAAGCAATGTCCGATGATTTAAAGCGATTATAAATTAACCTTGCAAATTACCTTTCAAAGTAAACATCACAGATAAAATCGAACCGTAATTAAAATTTATTGTTTTTTATGGTAACATAAAAGTTAATGTATCTGTCAGATCCGGTATATAATTATTTGTTCTATCGCTACACAAAAGAATTTGCAACATCGCGTTCCGAAATATTTATTCATATATTCATTTTGTTTTAAACAAGTTTACAGCCCGAGCTTCAATTATATCTTGATCATTTGTAAACTATACTGCCTTGTCATAAAATATTACTTTTAACATCAGTCCTATTTGAAATATCATTGAGTAAGTAAACATTATTCACGCCAACTAGATAAAAGATTTTGCTTTCGGCCACCGTAAACGTATACCTTTTATTCATGAAAACCCAAAACAATTCATCACTGATCTACTTAGAGAAAAAAAAATCGACCAGAGCAGCAGATGTTATGACTACAGAAAGTGGCAACAGTTAAATGAAGCCATCCAATGATAGTCCACGATTAATAAATCGCTTGCTTCCAGTTTTACCAATGACATGTATACATACATAATAGTAGTAGATTCATTAAGATTCACTTTTATTCCAGAAAGCCTCAAAGCTAGGTGCGGTTTGTTCGTTGTTTGACATTTTTATAAATCGCAAATTTTTTTTTCTCTCACAAGAAATCGGATCTTTTTCTTCGTGAATAATAGTTGATGAAGAATTTATTCATAGCTCATGGGAGACGATATCTTAATTCATCATGTGCGAAGAACCTGGACTTGTTGAATCAGCTTCACCATTACATTGCAAAATTCTTTCTGTTGTTTTAAAAAAAAGTCCATGGCGTTAAAAAAAAACAAAAACAAAAAAAAAACAAAAAACATTTTTTTTTTTTTTGAAAAATTGAAATTTGTATTTATAGATTCAATTTTTTTTTCTGTATTTATTTAATATAGTTGAAATTTTGCAACTCTTATTTACTAAAATTTTACAACAATATACGAGCCTAAAATGATAGATATGAAAACCTCATTATTAAATTTAAATTTTAATATATCGTCGACAGTGCATCAATAAATGTACGGCATATATTGTGTATTGATGATATATTAATATACATGATTTTACCTGTCACAAAAATGCCATCTTTAATCTGTAACTATAGTTAAGGCTTTCCCAGCGTTTTATGCTTATTATTTGATCGAGAAAAAAGCCGATTCGTTATTAAATGATTAAACAATAAGATTATATTAACTTATTTTTTCCTTTCTTTATGATTTTATTAATTTCAGCTCGATGATGAAAAGCGACTATAAGAAAAAATTTGAAGCATTTCTTTTAGCAGGAAAGGAAAATTCTAATAAAAGAAGTAATAATTTTTTTTTTTTTTTGCAATGCAGAAAAAAATTTATTGTATAATATAAAGAACAAAGAAACTATAAGTTAATAATTTGAACATTTAATAAAAATAGCATTGTTTACTCCGAGTTCTCGTTATAAAATAGGGAAGGAATAAAAAAAAGAATTAATAAGATTCGGAAGATAAATATATTTCCTTGTAATTTATTTGAAAAGAAATAGCATCCTCGGTATAAATAAAAGCATGAAATACAAAATATAATGGCTTAGACAGACAAATGTACACTCGGACATCTTTGAAGAATTCTCAGTGAACTTTGCTATCCTTTAAATTAATCTTGAACATATCTAACCAACAAAACACATGCCGCAGTTATTCAGCCAAACACACTAAACGAACGAGACGAATTTTTTGAAGTGATATCTAGATTTCTCGGGCGTCTCAATCAGTTTTGTTGAAAAGGCGTTTGGAGTCTTTCAGTATTCATAGAGTTAAAATAGCTGGTGTGTTCTCCCTTGTACTTCGTTGAATAATAACACAATATGGAACTTTTTGTGCTTTATAGTATAGTGAAAAAAATTGAATATAGATTTTAAGTAACCAAAATGTGGCAGAAATCTAAAAATTCTAAGGATAAAACTATATTGTTACGAAATTTCTTTTACCGGGGTTCGTTTGGATAGTGGAAGTGATATGGTGTGTAGAACGCTCAGTTAGCAGGCAGAAGTAGAATAAAAACAACGACGTTTATTTACACGAAAACACACAGGACAGCACAAAAGCGTCAACTATATACAGCACAGAAGACGATTATCTTCACCCGAGACGTGTAGCATACAACCAGAATCTACCGCAGACAGTAGCGCACAGCTCAGTTCAGCACTAGCTTGCCTCAGTCGCTTCCGAATCCTCCGTTTTCTACTTCTCCGACTCTGGCTCGGATTCCTGACTTTACTTCTCTGTCGATTCCGCTTACTCTTCCTCGACCACTCCGTCCACTCTTGACTACTGGCTTCGTCGTCCCCCAACTCGGACTTGACTCTCTGGTAGCCGCAGCCCCTTTTATAGGTCTCAGGAGGCGGGGCTAGAAGCCTCTCAACCAATCAGGAACGTTCGAGGCGTATCTCGGTTCCTACTGGACGGATCGGGAAAATTCTCGAAGTTTCGGGTATTATCTATTTTGGCGCCAAAGTCGCCAAATTCGTCGCCAAGTCGCCAAATGGTCGCCAAGTTTGTCGCCAAGCTCCGGGACCTTTGACGCGCCACCTGAACTGTGTCCCATTCAGATGACTGTAAAACTTTCTTTCTATTGATGGAATAAACTATGCTGGGAAGCCGAATTGCAGGTTTGTAACAATATTTTTAACTTCATCCATCGAATTCTTTACATTTTTGAATTATCATATTCACATAAACATGGGCAGATTTCTTCCGAAATTTAGTGAAACCGCCACATATAAGATTTCATATTATTATCTTGTTGCCTTTGAGCGTCCATAGACTGAGTGACAGACAGACATATGTTTTACTGATTCAGAAAAATCTGGAAAAGTGGAAATTCAAAATCTTTAAGAATTTTTAAACGATTTCAATCATTTCTATTTGTTTGCTTAACATATGGGAAAGTTTTTAATTATTTCAGCTTAAAAGCTGGTTGCTTTAAATATTGTAAATAGAAAATATTGTTATTAACTGATCGCATTGATAGAAGAAAAATAGTAGTAAGATTCAGTATCAACGACACACTACTATAGCTATTCTCAGAATTGGATGATTTCTATAAGGGACCCTTAGATAATGCAAATCTTGAGACCCTTCACCCACCCCCAAAGTTCCAAAAAAGCAAATATATTTTCATCAGCTTTAATTCAATGTTTATATACGTTGTTTTTAACAGTCCACTTTGACAAAGTGAAATAGAAAAACGTTTAATTGCAGATGACTTTCTGAAAAGTTGATTTTTGCATATCGCGTATGAACACATGTACAATTGAAATTCAAAAATAGTTTAAACAAAATAAGAAAAAAAATGCTATAACATTTCTTAACACAATCTAAATAATATTTAATTGTGGAATCGGATATTTTTTAATTAATGAAGTCCTACTCTTTCTTAGAATTACAAAAAAAAAAATATATTAATATAGAATATACAAATGATAGTTAATTAGGAATGTTGCAAAATTAATGAAAACAATATTTTATTTCAATTTGAATAAGCTTTCGATTGCACGGCTTTTGTAACTGAATGAAAATTTAAAATTAAATTTCGCACTATCAATAAAATATCTGGAAGGCTTCGGCCTTTCTAAAATGTAAGAGTCCTAGGTAATTGCCTGTTTAATAATCCGGCCTTTACATTCTAAGATGTTCTATGGCATTATTTGATTCCATACAATTTTATAATCTATCATAAGTCATCCTATAATACTTTCCGATGTCTTTGTGTTAAGAGAGGCGTTCAAATAGCATTGAATTTTTATTAATTCACCGTCCATTTTGAAACATTCTGCAACATTCCGGCTTTCTTATTATAGCTTGTTCTTGTCTCTGCTTTGACACCGAAAGTCGGTCGTTAGCTAGCACAAGACAAAAGAGGGCTTTTCAGCCCCGTTTCTTTCATCCGCTCCTGAATAGTAATTAGGGGCGCTTAATGATGCTCTGCCGACCGATCAAGAGCGGCGCTATGGGGCAGGAATGACTGCTGCAGAGCGCATGGGCAGGCATGGTTTTTCGAGTCAACTTAGGAAGTGATAACAATCGTTTATGAAATAGCATTAAATGAAATGAAATTGGATAAATTTAGAGAATATCTGGTCACTATCTAGTTTTTACTTTTTGAAGAACAATGAATACAAAAACAAAATATTGGAAGAGAAATAATTCGACTTTGAAATATTGGCGAATCTGAACATTTCATACCTCCATAATATTCGAAAAACGATTTTTGGAATTATATCTGTTTGTACTAAATAAATAAACTAGCGAAATGTTTTTACCAAATATTTTTTAAATACAAATATTCTCATAAAAGCATTATATCTTCCTCAGCATAAAATTGGAAGCCTAGGGTAAATCTGCGAAAGCATTGCATGACATTGGCGATTAATAGTCAGGAAATATTGATCTTTGGCGTGAATCTAGAATTTTTACTGAATCTATCGTGGAGTCATTGGTTATTTATTTTGAAGATAAACACTTGGCAAGCGTTTATACACAAGTAATCAAAAATCAAATTTGTATTTCGAACGTCTTTTTTCCGGTCGATTGGTTGATGCCAAAATTTGATATAGAAGTACAATTCAAATCTCAAGATTACCTACCAAATTTCATTTATTTGTTTTTAGAGTTATCTTGTGTACAGGCTTATAAAAGTACAGACTGACATACAATCAATCCATTGATGATTGTGGTTTCAAATTTGACAAATATTTACACTTTAGATGTTAAATCTGTGAACCAAATTGTATCCATTTGGATCTCCTCATTTTGTTGTTATCGTATTCATTTGTTTGGAACAGCCTGTCAGATAGATTTCTTCTGAATGAATTCCATTCAAAATTTATAGAAATCTATAAATGTAGTGTAAAGTCTATATGCCAAATTTTATTCATCTAGTTCAGAGCATTATTGATTCACCGTGTTCACAGACAAACATATATTTATTAATTAATTAAAAACTAAGCGGAATTT
The DNA here is from genome assembly GCA_026543865.1 of Argiope aurantia. Lineage (NCBI taxonomy): Eukaryota > Metazoa > Arthropoda > Arachnida > Araneae > Araneidae > Argiope > Argiope aurantia. Next base: position 284,996 of record JAPMOR010083037.1, read on the forward strand.
TGACGTTTTTCCACATTAATTTTGAAACTTCCGAAAATATTACATTTTAAAAACGTGTTTTTTCCCAAATAGGTATGAAACATAGAAATTCGTCAAAATCTTGAGTTTGAATTTTTTAACAGCATTTTCTCTTGAAATATTTCGAATAAGAGAAAGTAAAAACGCTTTTAACTTGGCGGATGAAATCTGGATGTGGCAATTGTATCAACTTTCTAACGAATTCTTCTCAGGAAATTTGTCTGTGTTCCTGTCAGGCTGTTATTTGTCTTTACCATGTCAACACATTGACGAAAAAAACTGAAAGTTTTAGAGTGACCAAATTTTGCACGTACTTTAAACATCTGAAATGGTGAACCGCATCAAATTTTGAATCGAATCTCTCGAAGAGTTAACAATCAATCGTCAATACTTAGGCATTTTTAAAAAAACGGTAGATCAGGAGGAAACACTTTAGGTAAATGAGCTTTAATATTTATGTGGTAATTTAACTCCAAGAGAGGGCGCTCTGCATTCTTCCGGTGATAGCCTGCAGTCAGAGGGCAGAGTTCACCAGAGGTGAGACGGACGTCAGCCGAGAAGGGTGTGACCGGAACTCGAAAAGACGTAATCCTCTGAGGAAGGCCGAAACTGGAATTCTTGCGTAGAAGAATTCCTCTGCAAATGGCCAATGTACCACGCTTAGAAGGGAAAGGTACTTTGAACATCAACTGTCCATCTTCATACAATAATAAATTCCTTCTTCAGCATAGAATTCGCACTTGTAAAAATCATCATAATCATCCTTTGTTAATCAAGAAATAAAACGATTAAGCTATTCAAGTGGATTGGTGCATCACATATACATTCATTTTATTTATTCTTTATTCCATTGTAATTTCGTATCAATTATGGATTCAATCCGTTAGGCGCCCAAAACTCATACTCAGTTTACTTCAAAATAGCACAAAAGACTTATGTGCGAGATTCTTGAAATTAAATATCTGAGGTTTGGTGGTATTCACGGCTTTGTTAAAGGACCATAATTTTTATGTAGAGGAGGGGGGAATGGCGATTTTAAGAGGAAATAAAGAAAAGATTCATCGAGACCACTCTAGCAGTGTCATTTAAGACTAATCTGTTTGGAAAACATTTTTACGGTGATTCGTTATTCTTTTTGCTAATTTTTAAAATTAAATAAGCTTTATTTTCAAATAATGATTAAATCAATTATCGGTTTACTGCAAGAATTGTAAAATAATCAAATAATATGACAAGTTGTAACATAATAACAACGGCATAACAAGTTATAAGGGCATAAGGGTATAATACTACAAGGTATTCATAATAATAAAATATATGATGGCATTAACATATTCCAGGCAAGATTTACTATTTTAAACCATGATCAGACGATGGTGTCATATTTGACAATCTAACTACCAGAATTTTTTTAGCAAATTCAAATCTGAAACTGATTTTTTTTTCGTATAGATATTTTTTACTTTCTTGTATAAAATAAATACAAATAGAAAAAAAAATTGTAATGTCAAAAAATTCAGTTTCTAGATTTTAATAAAATTCTAAGTTTTGAAGATTTTTTAAGACATTTTTCGGATTATGAACATAATAAATCAAACATGTAATAACCAAGACCAATGAAATAAGGAAATGGCTACTTTATAGAACTATAGATCTGTACCATTTTTGAACGAAATTAGTATCATCTGTAGATAAGAGACAGTTTCATCTGTAAACCTGTGTATTCATTTGTCTACTTATACATGTGCAACACATTTCAGCAGTAGCGTGGCCGAATCGAAGAAACCTCAGAAATCTTGAAATTTCGATTTATACCGATCATCCCGAAGGCATAAATTTCGTATAAATAATAAGTGATAAGAAATACATCAGTCAACATCGCGGCAGAAGAGCAAAAGATACCGAAATTTTCCCCTTCGGTCTTTTTTACAATGAGATTTTGAAGGGGATTTCTATGACATGCGTCTATTTGAGATAGGGAAATTTAGATATCTTTAAAAGAATGTTGTAATCTTTAAGGAATTTTATCCTTTCACTCACCCGGAGCATGAGAACTTGCTGAATTTACAGTTTTCTAGAGCGCGTGTTAAATGTAATTAAATTAAAAGTGGATCTGGATCAGGAAATAAGAGAGCATTTAGAAGTATGTTAATATGGGGTGAATTAAGATAAAAATTGGGAAATTAATTAGGATTTAAATTAGATTAAGAAATATCATTACATATATATGTGTGAAGAGGACAGTTCAAGTTCGGAGTCACCCCCGCCATTTGACAGCGGCTCGAAATTATGAAGTTCGTTCTTAAATAGTCTCAGTATTGTTCCAATATGCGTCAAAAACATAATGAGTTGACATCAATATAAGTATGTGAAGCTAATAACTAAAAAATGCAACAAGCTAAATGAGTGAATATTAGTCTATAATTCTAACCCCAAAATTTTAGATTTGCATTTAATTTTAATCTTAATTGCTGTGCGGATTAATTATCTCTAGTATTACGTCTTTGTATAAGTGAAAACCATTACTAGAAAACCTAAGAAGTAAGATAAAGGAAATTTGGTGCTAGAAATTGATATAAAAAATTCAAATTGATATTAAATTTAGCACTCCTTTTTTCAAAGGAAAAAAAAATGCTTATTTAATTTTCTTCTTTAAAATAAGTTTTATGAAATAGGTGTCATAATATACTGAATAATCATGAGAAAGTAGTCTGATTCCATAAAATCAATAAATGGGCATCTTAATTATTATATTTAATTAAAAATGATTATTTATCCTCAAAAAACTAATCTGCTATTATCGCATTTCAGAAAAAAAAATATTTTCTTTCCTATTTGAAAAACTTAGCAATATTTCTCCTCTTTTTTCAACAAAAAAGGCGATTTTTTTTTTCTTTAAACACGCACGTGTTGAAATTTTTCTTCCGAAGGCAAGCATTGTAAAAAATTCTACCAAAGGGGATTAATTTGTCTTCTAAGGAAAGATATTAAAGATTAAACTCATAACAATTTTCTCAGAATTTTTTTCGCGAATCATGATTTATTAATTTCATTTTCTTGAAGAAAAATATAAAATAGAAAGTAATATTCTGTTTCTCAAAGACATTCTGACGTTTCAGTTTTCGCAATTTATTGTCGCTTGCAGCATGGGATATAGCAATAATTTGATTATTATTATATTTGCAATTGTGATTTCTAGATTGCAAAAAGTTTAAAAAAAAGCTAAAATAATTTTTGCATACTTAGTAAAAAAAAAATCGACTATTAAAAATACATTCTGAAAATAAAAAAATTAATATAGTTAAAACAGGATGGATTCTATTTTTTTTATCTAAGTTATAGTTTCAAATTCTTTCCAATTCATTTATTAATATTATTTGAATAATTCAGTATTTAAAGTTTTTCAGCAAACCCAAATGTTTGTATCCATTGACAAGTACTAAAAGCTTCTCTTAACATTTTAAACATAATCTGAAGAAATTAATTATCGTTTGTAATTATTATTCTTCCAATTAAATGCAGAGCAAATGTTTTATGTTAGACAATAATTTATCGTTAATTTTTTTATATATATATTATAGGAAAAAATTGTCTGCTTTTCTTAGTATTGGAATTAATATCTTTATCTGTCATGGTTTTGAATATTTCATTTATAACTTATTTATTTTTATTCAGTTTAAAAAATAATTATCCGTTTTATGCAATAAATATACTTCGGTATTTGTGTATTAAATGCATGCCATAGGATAACTTTAAGCTTAACCGTATGTTGTTGGCGAACTTAGTCAATAAACTATAATGACATTTTTGGCTATTAATCGCTATTATGTATTTAGTATAAGTACCCATACTTGAGTAAAAGCTGTAATGGTAGTCTTTCTTTAAAACAGTTTACTATCATAAAGCGGCAGATATCAAACCAAAGGACCGCCAAATTAACAAAAGTTCAGGAGTAATTAATGTATTTAATTAACAAAGCTTATGTTTATTGCTCCATATATGTAGAATTTTATAAAAATACATTGAATATTGTAAAATATAATTCAAAATTTAAGCAGCAACCTTATTTATTATATTTTTGCGGGATAACTTAGTAAATAAATTGATCACTATGATAATTAATTTCATGATAAGTATTCTCTTTGGATAACGAAGTATAAATTAAATCTTTTAGACAATATTTAGTCACATATAAAAAGTCTACTACTCTACAAATAAACATTCAACAGACCAATTTCAGATGAAAACCAAATGGTCAAGTGATTTTTCGCTTTTGTGTATCTTTTCATGAAGAAGATACAATTTAAAAAAAAGTAATTTAGTTTATTTTAAAAGGAGAAATAGCTATAGAAGATAATAGGGTACATGGTGGAGTAGGATGCCAAGTTATAATTTTTTAAAAAAATGATGAATATTCATAAGAACTAAACATATAGCTAATGGAAATATAAGCTATCATTTTTGCATAATGTTGCCTTTAAAATATTATCCTTCTTTATTTTTCATCATTATTAAAATAATCATCAGTTTTATGTAATAAATATACTTCGGTATTTGTATAGCACGCATGTAAAATTTTGAACGAATGGTAGTTTTGGGATCTAGTGACTATCTGCAAGCCTTTTCAGTGATCAGTGAAGATCTGCAAGCCTTTTCCTAAAGTCGCGTCATGAGAATTATTGCAATATCTTTCTATAAGGATTCTACCTAAAAACAGCCATATAGAGAATCTTTTATTAAATAAACATCTTTATTTATTTGACATTAATTTTTAGAGATATGAAGAATTAAAATTGAAAAGATCATTATTGACATTAATTGCAACAATACATCGCATGATACATACAGTTTACGAGTTTCTTTAGTGCTACCTCTTAATTATAGTAAAGGAAGGATCATGTAATTAGAAAAAAGGTGTAAATCACAGATATAAGTCATATACTAGAATAAATTACAGTAACATGTTAATGCAACGAACAAAGTACAATAAACAGATAAAAAAAGTTAAAAGGAAGAATCTGAATGTATTGGTCGTATTGCTCCTTTTCTTAGATTTCACATATTAAGGAAGATTCATAAAGAAAAAACTTTTTAATATCAGAATGAAGTAACACCGATTAGTTTTCATTCATTTTGACTTAATAATGCACGTCTTTATTTCAAAGCAAATATTGCAATATATCAGCGAAAATGTGCATATCCGTGCGATTTAGATAAAAAAATTAATAATGTCATTTTCTGCGATAGTTTCCAAACACAGCAAACTAAATTTTACTGTTTCAAAAATTAAAATTTTTTTTAAAAAACTCTAACCTTCAACAATGAAAGAAAAATCACGTGATTAAAAGATGGATAAAACAATGAAAACGTTTTGAATTATAGGGCAATAATGTCATCTATAAAAGCAAATTTAAAAAATTTGCCTAAATTGAGGAAAAATTTGCATCTCTATCAAATTGGTGTCAGTGTAGTTTACAAGACGAATAAAACCACCAAATTTACTATATCGAAAAATTTAGCTCATAAATAGCATATTTTCACTTTTAATAGAACTATAAAATTAGAATTGGTCTTCATTAGAATGGTTCATTTGCATAATGAACTGTGCATAAGTAAAATTACATAGCTTTAATATCTGACAATTTAATGGAATGCTGGGCATGAAGTTGTATCTAAATGATTTAACTGAAATCAAATATATTCAATATCCCCGTTGCCCTAACTGTTCACTAAAGGCGATTAATTTCAAATGAATAATTAACTGATTGTTCAGTTTCCATTATCGGCTAGTATGATGTCAAATTCGCTATAGATAGTTGAAAAGATTAAAAGCTTCAAATTTAATCATATGATCGTTGATTGTTAAACAGCTGCATTCTGCGTCCATGGCGTCAATTTATAAAAGAAGGGATCAAATGAAGGAAATCTTTCAATTAAACAAATAATTTTCGATTATTTAATTGCCAAGACAAGTTCCGGTAGATATCATATATATATATATATATATATATATATATATATATATATATATATATTAGTTTAAACAAATAATCATGTTTGCTTAGCTGCCATTCTGCGCATGAGCTACGTCAAATTCGCAGTTGGTGTAAGGAATAGATTAAAAGTTATAAATTAATCAATTTGATTATTAAACTGTCTCATTCTACGCACCTAACATCAAATACACAATAGATTCTATCAAAAGTTTCAAGGTTCCAACCTGATGAAAGCAAACGATTCCGAATTCCAACCGGATTCTAAATGAATTCTTTGCACCTGCGCTGTAACTCAGCTTTTACTGATCTCAGTGTAGGGAAAGATTTCTTGGCGGGATAGCTATTAGGGTGCGGCCCAGGGTGCTTGCCTTTGTCCGATCGTCTGGAGGGATGACAGCCGACAAAACTCGATGTGACGGGCTGCACCGAAGTTTCGCCCGTAGAAATATTACACGTCACTCAGTCAGCGAAGGGAGAGCTTCTGTAATGGTTGGTTCTGTAAAACATGAATTCAATTCCTAAAATCATTAAAAGGCCATTTTGAAAGAGAAGGGTATTGGAAAGTTGTCGCCTGGTGTAATTTTGGGTTTAAAGGAAATTTCGCCTCTTTCTTTTGGCAGATTGAAGCGATTTTCTTTCAGTTGATTCCATGTAAATTGTTTTTTCTTTCATAAAAAGCTAATATAATTATTTAATTTTATTTTTTAAATACTTTCTCTTGAATTTTTCGGTTTTGATGGCTATTAGGAACCGAAGTTTTCATTAGTTTGTGGATGGAAAAAAATTTTCAGAAAATTATCATAATCTTTACAAAAGAAACTTTTATTGTGTTGGTCAAATATAGAAGGCGTCGCTATGTTTTTCAACAAAAAATATTTTAATAAGAAAATGTCTCATTTTTTTCTCTTATATTATCCAGAGGAGGAATTTAAATGTTCTTATATTTTTTTTATTAATTTTTCTACTAATGGGGGGGAAAACGAATTCATATGTATTTACATTGTACAATGTAAAATGCCGACGCTGGACATTCTGAATTTGGAACAAATATACTTTGGAGGACGAAAATATACACTTCCAATGGCTATTTTCGAATTTTTTCAAATTTTTTTGGTAGATTTATGTTTTATTGCTATTTTATGCAACCAATGAATAGAATGAACGCATAACTACTATAATAATTCATCTTAAATGTCTATCAAACTTGATACTTAAAAAATACTTTCTAAAAGAAACTGTGAGTTTTTCCTTAAGATCTAATTGAAAAAGTGAAACTCGGTCAGAAACCACAAGCTGGTCGCATAAGGCGGCTTGTTATTGATGCTTGGATATTAAAACACAGAAATATTTACTAATAATAAATGAGAAAGCTGTGTCTACCTGTGTTGGCGCTATGCAAACCAAATCGTTTAACTGAAATTTACCAAACTTGGTATATTATATATACCAAGATATATATACTTTATAATATATATATATATATATATAGATATAGATATATAAAGATATATATACTTTAGAAAGTAGGGATATGCATTAATAATTTTGGTTTTTTAAATAAGTTTAAGTTAGAATTTGGTGTTTCTTTGCTATAACTTAAATATATTCTCCTAAGAAAAAATTATTTTTTGCTCATTACATACTCAGCATTAAAAATAACTTTCTAATGATATAAATTCAATTCCTATAATTCTTTAATTCTGTATTTAATTAATTAACTTTTTAAGTTATTTTTAAGTTTATTTTGTGACAATGATTTCATTGTTGTGAATGTAACCAAAATCGTTTTCATTATTACTACTAATATTTCATTTTTTTAAATTATAAATACTCAAAGTAGGAAAATTCGGTATATTTTTTCTATGTTGCATATGCGTCAATAAGAGACATATTTTTAATAAAATTTCTGAATATTGTGGCAGTAACAGTTAAAGTTTTATTTCAATAGCATGCAGTGATAAGCAAAGGTCATGAAGTATATCTGATTCAAAGTATCATTCATTTAGCTTAAGGTTTTGTTTTCTTATTGTAGTACGTTGCATTTTTTATGAAATTCAAAGAATTTTTATCGAATTATCTTGTTATATGTTAAGTAAACCATGAAATATATTCCGCAGATCACACAAAACTTCAAAAATGAATGATTTTTCTTTCTATTCCATTATTTTTTACGAACGGCTTCAGTTCAACAAGCATTTTGTTGAATTATTTGAAATTTAATCCCTGCATATTTAATATTTAAATAAAAATTTTACATAAACATAGAACATTTACCTAACATAGAACAAAATACATGGCTATCAGAATTTCAAGTTAAAAACGTTTTACAGAAGTAATCATTAAAAGTTAGTTAAGCACAAAAGATTCAATTGAGGCTCTACGTAACCTGATAATTCCGTAACACAAGCTGGTCTCTAAAGATAGTTAGTACTGAAATATTCATTAAATTAAACTTATAAAAGAATGACTTTGATCTGATTTCAATTCATGGCTATTTTCTTCTTCTTATGCACAGCTGGAATTAGATAAATTTATTTTCAGTTCCCAAAATTAATATTATGCATAAGGCCTACGATTTAAATACTTTTTAGATTATAAAATTAAATGACCACTGGAATTTTTTTTCCTTAAATCTGAAAAATTTGGCGCTTTTCGAACTTTTACTTGAGAAATATCAAGAAAGCATAAACATAAGATTTAGTACGTGAGAAACAATAGAATGGGGCTTCATCATGGTGGACATCCGACCACCCCTCCACTACCGAACGAAGTAATATCAACAGTAATACAGAATAGGACTAGACACATCCAGTGAAGCGAGATATTATTAGATTGACCCCCGCAAAGCAACAAGATTCTTAGGAATCTTATACAGCTTATCTTTCACAGGGTGTCCCGAACGATCATTTATAAGCCTTATGGGTGCATCAGACATATAGAAACCAGTCATTTTTGCAATATAACATACGATCGGAAACGCAAAGGGGTGGATGTTAGGACGCTACAGGGGGATTGCTTGTCAAAGTATTAGGTAAAAGAAAAGCAATCACCTAATTAAACAAAAATTAAAGATTAATAAAATGCAAATTTTCTTTAGTACAATAATCTAATTGCATGAATTACAACATTGATGCCATCCGCAGTATGATAATGTTATTGTCAAAATTCGTCAGGTAGGTGTACGGTAAAAAAATCGCGGTGAATTACAAAGTCGTATTAGTCTACAAATAAACACAGTAATAAAACTTACACAGTAATAAAACTCAACCGATGCATGCACTAGAATAGCACTGCCAACAAAAATCAGGGCCACAGTGACTTGGTGGTGACGTCTCGGCTTTGGAACCGGAGGGATTCAGGTTCGAGACTCGATTGCAAAAATATAGGGAAAAAAAAAAAAAGACATCTGAGCTTCAACTAGCACCTAATTTCAAAAATCTCTTGTCTGTATTTAAAACACTTGAAACCTCTTTCATAACCGAATTTTCTTTGAAGAAGAAATATTTGCTTAATAAAATTAAAATGGAATTGATTTAACGAAGACATAATACATTAAAAATTTTGAATTATAAATCTGGAAATTAAAGTATCATAAAATAATACAAGAAACAGTTATCGATTGAAGAACTGCACTAAAAATATACCATCTCTTAAATAAGTGTGACGATAAATATTTTAAAAATACTTAAAAAATTTATAATAATTAAATTTATACTATTTTATTTTATTAAATAATAACCAAATAAGTCATATTATATATTGTATTTATTTAATAATGATCTAATTTATTAATTTATATAATTATTTTTATTCTAATAATTTAATATTAATATATTTATTTTATATTATTATTTTTGAATATATATATATATATATATATCATTAAATTTAATGTATTTTATTATTTGTTGTTTAATGATATATACATATAATCAACTACATAATAATATATGCAACAATATACATATTATTTATAAATTTTAATAATGTCAAGAATTACTGATTATCATAGACGAAATATGAAGATGTTAAA
>JAPMOR010083037.1:300893-347737 GCA_026543865.1 Argiope aurantia
GTATGAGGAATAATGTGGGAGTGAATATATACAAAAACCTGAAACGCATTTTCTTGTCTAATCAGATCCACCTACAATAGATATCGTCTCATGCTGGCATCGAATGACATAGTGTGAGGGATAATGTAAAAGTGAATATGCTCAAAAACCTAAAACGCTTTACCTTGTCTGGTCAGATCCACCGACAATGGATACTCCCTCATGTTGGCATCGAGGGTAATGAGATTGCGGACACCCTGGCTCAAGAGGGAGCTAGTGATTCCTCTGTGTCTACTGAAACTCTTACTTACGCGGAAATTTATTCGAGATCTAAAAGCCAAAATAAAACCACTTGGCTTATCCCACCGGCACATCACTGGTGTAAGAGTAGACGTCTAGGGCTCTTTATTCTCTATCTCTTGATTATAGTAGGCAGGATCAGACTACTCTTACTCGCTTTCTCAGTGGACACCTTAGAACTATGAGATATTCTGAGTGCTTTGAATCGTGCCTCAAGTGTTTTACGGAAGAGGCGTCAACTGATCATATTCTTATTTGTCTTGGTTTTCCCATGCAGAATCTTATTGACAATCCATTGTTAGTATTGGACTTCCTCAAAGTGCACAATTCCATAGATTTGATATAGCTGTGCTGTTCTTAGGGATGTGCAACAACAGAATTAACTTTGTAGTGGTAATGGCAATTTTATGCATCTCGTAGTTAAAAAAATCTACATAAAATTTTAAAATTTGAATTAATGTTGTTTTTTGTTGTTGTTGTTTTCTTTTAATATCGTTTTTGATGATTGAAGAAAAATAAATTGTGCAGCATCGGACAGAACAAATAACTGTGGTTTTATAAACAAGTTATCTCACTTCCAACATAATTTACTGAATTTTAAGAAATTAAAAATATCACTTTTCCGAATAATTCTAAGAACAGAAACAAATTCTTGCATCCGAGATTCTAAATTACTTTTTCGAAATATTTGAGTTCATTATAAGAGCACTTATCTAGATTTAAAAATGAGAACGATCGAAATACCTTTATTCATTGATTTTTAATTAATTATTTTCCTGACAATTTCATACATTTTAATCTCTGATCAGAGAATGAATCCATGTATCTTATGGCGGGTGTTATAATTTTTCTCTGACTTTTATTTCTTTAAATATATTAGGTCAGCGTGTTTGAGAAGTTATTAAAAATAACCGATTAATATTATAAGTCGATTAATCAATTTGACTGGCTATTACTAGTAATAATCGATTTATCGCATTGGCAGTGACGTAGTCAAAATTCCAGAAAGTCAACATTTTCCGGTGAGCATTAATCGGAGAATATCGACATTCGCTAGGCGTGGATTGTCTATAACATGTATGTATTCATATAATAAATTATAAAGACAGACTCGTGAACCTAAACTTTCTTGCATAAAATATATCTTTATACTCTTGTAAATATAAGGTTTTTTAAAAACTTAATTCCTTCTAATATCTCAATATTTAATAATTATTATTAAATGTAAGAATTATATATTTTTCTATAAAATTTCATAATTGGGACAATTTACAAAAATTCTGAAAAATACAGATTTTTTTTAAAAATAGTTTTATTTAACTTGATTGGCTTTATGCTTGTAAAGATAAAATTGAACAACCGATTTTTTTTTTACTCTCTAATCTGCTGCAAAGTTTAAAACTTCCCACACTTTTTAATTATCTTAATAACTTCAATTAAACATATCTTATATCCATATTTTCAGAACTTAATGGTCAACTAATTATTAACTAAATTAAATTTTGATTCCATTCACGTGTCGCCATCTGCTTATGAGTTTGAAAAACAATATATCTGAAGATAAAAAAGAAGGAAAAGGAAAAGAAAAAGTAATTAATATTAAAATTGTCATATTTAATACACAAATAAAAATGCGTGTGAATGTTTTTAATTTTCACTAAATTTATGAATGCATTTTATTGCAGTGCCAGTGGGAATAACAAATGCATGTCACTCAATTCAGAGGACAAATTCAGATTCCATCAATAAAAGCATCGCATATAACAATGTGCAATCTGATCGCATTTATTATTAAGACAGCGAAACATTCTCAGGATAAATCTTGGTCTCAGCTAAAGCAAACGAAAGCGGTAAATAGATATCATGAGTTATCGCTGGTCGTGCACTGAATTGTAATGAATCCGGAGATCGATGATTGTGCTGGACGACCTCTTTAAGACGCCATTTTTTTATCTCTTGAATAAATGCATATCTTAATGGCCTATGGATCTTGTTTTACGGCCCATTCTTGTGCCATAAGAGCCCATTTTTTTAATATCTCGAAGAGCAACAAGTTTTAAACAGTTTGTGACATTTTTGATAAGTTTTGTAGATATGCATTCTTTGGATCTTTCGTTTTAAATTGATCTTGGGGTTGTAGTTAATGTTATTTCGATGCAAAAGACTCGGATATTTAACATAAACTTAAGAATAAAGCATTGATAAATTGAAAAAAAAAATCAAAGTTTATCGATGTTTTGGGTTGTTCGGAAAGTAATTTCGTTTTTTCCCGACAGAGGATTTAATTGTATTTTTTTGCACCCAACTTCACATTTAAGCCGTTTAATTTTTATATGCTTTGAGAGCTCATATAGCAAGGCTTTTGTGTGAAAAATTCCAATTCATTCTACGCAGAAGTTTTTGGTTGGAGCCCTTTTAAATATGGAGAGCGATAAGCAGCATTTTCGACATATTTTACTGTTTTACTACAGAAAGGGTAAAAATGCTGTTCAAGCCAGAAAGAAATGGACCGATGTGTATGGAGAAGGTGTGTTGACAGTACGCCAGTGCCAGAACTCGTTCGCTCAATTTTTTAGACGGTAAAACCTTCACCTCAAATGAGGAGGTCAAAAACCACCTCGATCCGTTTTTTGGCAGAAAAGACCAAAACTTTTATGAGCGTGGAATGATGCTACTACCAGAAAGATGGCAAAAGGTGTTGGACCAGAATGGCCAGTATATAATTTAATAAAGTATTTATTTATTATACGAAAACTGTCTTTCATTTCAAAAAAAAATCCGAAATTACTTTCCGAACAACCCAATATTTATTTTCTTTAAATGCGCATGTTATCTAGTTTTCTTTTTTTTTTTTGTTGTTGTTTATGAAATTGACCATTTTTGGCGACTCGTTGGAACACAGATCAATTATTGCTAAAACATTTCATTAAATAGTTTTTATATTTATGCTTTAATTGCTTAATCAATAAAATGTTTTTTAAACTTCAAATCTTAATTTAAATATAATTAATACTATTTTCGAAACCTTGCATCCTTCTGTTCATTTCATTTTTCATTTCGGTAATTTTATGTCTATATCTTCATACACATAATTATATCACAGAAAAGAGCAAGTATATAATTAATTTATGAAATAAAAAATTGATATATTTTTAAAAAACTCATCGTAATTTAATTTTTAATTGAAACTTTCAATGCAAGTACAACAAAATTTTAAGAATTTTATTTCAATCATTTCTTATAATATAACTTACTCCAGTTTGAAAAATAAGCTTAAATATTCATATCTTGTTCAACATCAATTTAAAAAAAATGAAAAATATTAGTAGCGATAATGGAAACAATTTCAATTTTATATCAGCAGTAAAATATTGTATTACAAAATATGCTATATTTAAAAATAGAGAAAATTAATGAAAAATATAGAGAAAAATGATAGATATAAAAGTGGTATCGTTGAAAAAATAACTTTTCAGTTTTAAGGTTATGTAAAATCAGTTTTCGGAAATTATGATGAAAAAGAAGGCAAACATAAAACTTTTGCTTAGAGATACACATTTCCATCTTCCAATGTGCAGGTCAAAAGTTTGACCTGCAGATCCTTAACATGCATTCCTACTTATTATTAGTTGAGATTATCTTATGGTTATGATTTTTAACCAGAAATATAGCTCTATTTTGGTAGTCTCCAAGATAAAAAAAAAATCAGAAATAATAATTATTTAACATTTGAATTGATACATATCACTAATAATAAAATAATGAAGGAATATTATGTAATTCCTTTCTTTTTTCTTTTTAAAAGAGTAACGTTTTTTTATAAAATTATATATACTTAGGAATGAAGCATTATTCGTATGTATGAAATTTGTAGATAAATTGTTATTTCCTAGATCTAATACTTTGATGAAATTTTACTTGAGCCATTTAACAGGGTGGAACGAGACACTTGCAAAGTGTATTTGACAGAATTTATTAATAATATTTTATCCATAGACAGTGCATTTGAAAATACTAACTTACCTGTAGGGTACATTATTTCCAAAACACGAGTATATTCGTGTTAGCGATGTATCTAAGATATATTCAAACATGTATATATCTTAGTTAATTGCTGTTTTGTTTATTGAGTTTCCAATGAATTTGAGTTAATGTTCTTTTTTTATTCATTTTTTGTAAGCATATGTCGATTATACTTACAAAAGTATATGTAAAACGTAAGTATACTACGTAAAGTTACAATACTTATGTAAGTAAATGGAGAATATTTATAACACACTAACATATAAGTACATATTTTAGGTTCAAAACATTTTTTCAAATTAAAATCATTAAATCCAAATATATTTAGAATGTCTACTAATAATCAAAACCAATGCGTGTGCATATTTGTCTATGTATTTGTTAGAGCTCTAACGACCAGATCATTGATCTACAGCTATGAAATTTGGTACAAATATGCAATAAAGGATCAAAATGTGCACATAGAAGAAATTCTTTTTGAAATTTAAATAAATAAAAATTAAACTAGTATTTGATAATCTAATGGAGTTTGATTAACACATTCGAAATTTTTAATGAAATTAATTAAATGCATGTTTAAATATATGTTACGGCCAAAGCCCGAAATCGGGTTCGCGAATTGGCCGGCGTTGCTGTTAACTTACCGGCCAATGTCCGATCTTTTCTTGATTTCGGGCTTTGGCCGGCCAATTCGCGAAGTGGCTTGGGACGATCAGCCAAAGTAGGAATAAAGGAATCAAGAGCAGATTGTTTTACACACCGTTAAAAATGAAGTATTTAAAAATGAGTACTTCTGTGTACTGTTTTTTTTTAAGTACAATTGTTTCAGAAACGAGTTCAAATATAAGTGACACCTCTGAGTTAAAAAATAAGCTTGTAATATATAAAAATATGATTTCGTGTTCTCATATTAAAGCCATAATAGAAATTATTCAGTGAACTTATATGCTGTAACAACGTGATAGCGTGACGAATATCAGATTTGCGCCCTTCAAAATGACGAATTATATCTTCAGCAAATACGTTGCGTATCGTGTATGAATACAAAGACAAATTGAGTACTCAGTTTGTCAACTACCTTTAAGGGTGATCCTTAATCTTTTTCTGCTCCATGGACCTAATGTTAAAGATCCCAGATCACATTGTCTCCCGAAATATCGCTTCAAAAATATGAAATTTTTTGCAAAGACAAATAGCAAATATAAGGGCTAATTAAAACAAATATGAAGGAAATATAGTTTTGTTATCAATATCATTTAAAGACATTTCTTTGTTGGCGCCATATGTCGAATTTCAACTACAACATGACCTTATTTATATTTTATACATAAATGCCATTATATTTATTTACCACTTGCCGCCTTTGGCGACCAGTCGGTTCGCCAGTATTAATGATCGCTAAAATTTTCAATTAATGTAACTTGTTCACTTAGTAGCCTTTTCTGCAAAATATTTTTGAGCTTCATATTTTGGTAGTTATATGATTCAGTCATACTTTTATGTAGGCCTTAAACAGTTCTGTTCATTCTACTACTTTCTCTAATGTTCTGTCTGTATTCATAAAATTTCTATTTTAAATTAAAGTGGAAATGTTAAAATGCAATCAATATAAAAGCTTTTTATATTGAAGCTAACCATGTCTTTTTTTAAATATGAAAATTGAAATCAGAGTCGTTTGGCAGTAAAATTATACGTGCACTGCAGAATAATTTATATAATATCTTAATGAATTATTCAACAAACATTTCTCTGATTCATCGTAAAATTAATATTTTACTTTCAAAAGATTTAAATGATGCAAATAAAAATATTGTATTTTATTTCAATCAATAAATGAACTTATGAAAAAATTACGAATTTTAAATTTTACACAGTCCTTTGGCCCCAAGGAATCATATTCTGCGAAATACTCTTGACACTTCAACTTTTAAATAAATAAATAAACATCCATATCTTCTGCGATGAATCTGACCGATTTATGAAGTTTTTATGCATCAATTTTAGAACAATCAACATTTTTATAATCACAGGCCAATCACTGTCGAGAAATCCTGGCAGAAGATAAGCCTATCTTCATTGAGACAGTCGGTGAAGTAGTCTAAAATCGCCAGTTTTTACAGAAGAGTGACATTGAAATTTCATAAATCAGTCAGTATTAGTGATTGATTTAGTTGATTGGAGTTCAACAATTTTTATTTAAAATATTGGTGTCTCTAGAATATTTTGTTAAATAAGATTCAAAGGGCGGAGACCCTATGTAAAAATTTAAAATTCCTGATTCATCGGAGCATTTATTGACTAAAGTTATATTAAATATAATTATTTAGTTCCTTTAGACGATTTTGTTAGCAAATGTATGTCCCAAATTAGCTGACGGTTGCTGATTCGAATGATTATAAGTATATTAAACTATGTTTGCTTTAAATTAAATTGTTTTATTGAATTAATAATATAGGTATTGTCAAAGCTCATAGAAAACTTTTCCTCCTTTTACTTTTCAGAAATTATCTTATTTCATTTTTTTTCATTTTATACAGACACCTGCCGAAAGATACAATTTTTTTTTTATTAAATTTGCAATAATAGTTAATTTTTTTAAATTTAAACTTCTATCAATGTGATGGCAACACGTTGATAAAAGCTTTTTTTTTAATTTGACGTGCTCGTGCTTATTAAATTTTACTTTTATTTTGAGCGAAATATATAATTGAAAAACATGGTTAAAATATTTCTTTAAAAATTCATTAAAAATCTAAGCATAATTTATAAATTAAAACATTGGTATCATTAGAAAGATAATTTTTTGAGCTTTAATTTGATTTTGATTTTCTGCTGTATTATTTTCTGGTTATAGCGACAAAACGCCGAAATTACGCTTAGTTTTTAATTAAAATTCTAATTGAAAATTTTAAAAAATCGCTCCACGGTGCACATTCCCGTCCTCCAAGGTATATATATGCCAAATTTGATAACTGTATGTCAAACGGTTTGGACTGTAGAGCGCCAACACGCACACGCACAAACATGCATTGAATTTTATTTATGAGTATAGATTATCACATCGGGCTTTGGCCAAGGATTCCGGGCCACTTCGCGAAATGGCCAGCCAAAGTAGAAAATACAATATTAATTGCAAGTATTTCGGACATTGGCCAAGCCTCTTTGCCAGTTCGCGAACTGGCCAGCCAATTCGTACTACGGGCTTTGGCCTTAACATATATAGCGAGAAAACGATTACAATATTTAACATATTTCATGGCTCTTAGTTTTCTCAAATGTTAGGTTTTAATTTCCATTTCAGAAAATAAAAGCAACTAATTATCAATTATCGTTAAATAAGTGAAAAAAAATGCATGTATTACAGTTATTTGAGATAAGAGAAATAATTTTTATCTATCTTAGCTGCATTCGTGTTTGAATTTAATTGATCTATTGCTGTAAAAGGTTTACATTTTTAAACTTTTTAATTTATTAGCATCGTCTTTAATATTTTCATAAATAATAATTGAGCCAAAATATAATTAAATAAAAATAGAATTAATCACTGAAAAATAAAATTTCTAACCAATTCAGAATTAAATGGTACATGGAAATAAAACCGAAAAAAATTTAATATAGTTATAAAAGAAAAAAAAATATTGGGTCACTTCCCTCAAGGATCTGATAAATTGGATTAAAAAAAAACATAGTATTTTGAAAGAATTTAAACCTTCTAGATATTAATTCCAATTAATCATGATTTATGATTAATATTGATATTCCGAATATTAATAAACAAAATTAGATTTTTTTTAGAAATAAAATTACAAAATTAAAAAAAAATAGCTATTCAATAAAATTTAAATTCTCCGTTATAAAAAATAAATGTCTCGCAACAAATATTTGAAAGAAAAAGGAAATAAACATCCTTTATCATAAATATTTTTACATTTGATTATACAGCTGCTGTTAATATGTCTTTACCGATTCCAGCAAGACTTGATCTTAACTGTTTTCGTTTTTTATAAATAACGCTTTTTTCACGCTGCATTTCAGTTCATAAATTTTTAAGCTCAAGCTTTTAGAACATCAATGAAAAAAATGTTACTTCTAACACATTTAAAAATAATCATCTTTTTTAAATATGTCATCGTTCAATTAAAAAAAAACATAACTGCTTGGCTCTTATCTCAAAAGTAATAATAACAACGCATTACAGTTATTTGAGATAAAAAATAAAAAAAAGGCAATCTTCTCGGTCACAGTTATTTTCCCATTTAAGTTTAATTAAATTAATTTCTGTTTTCATTCTCCAAACGATTCCTATCTCCGTTCACTTTGAACCGTTCATGTTTTGATAATTATACCTTAATAGAAAAGTTACAAGTTGCTCGCGAATACTGACAGGTGAAACATGATGGATGGATTTCATTGACGTGAATGGATTGTTCGCTTAAAAAAGGGAGAAAAATGAGGAAAATTGACTGCGATTTCGTGCCGAGAACTACTTTCAGGTGTCAATTTTTGACTTATGATTGCATCTTTATAAGGCAGTGAGAATGACCTTTATCAAAACAGTTCGTAGGGGGGAGGGGGGATGTCATTACTAATAAATGTTAATAAATAAGGTTAAAAAAGTCATAAATTAGAGGAAGTTTATCTTTTGATGCATTGAGTGAGAAGAAATTAGGAACGCTAATCGGAGCTTTTGTGACGAAACGATTAGTGGGTGTAGAATTGGTTCAGAATTTTGAAATATATGGTACAAGCACTTTATTGGCTAAACTGCATCATATACATGATTGAAATAGCTGATAAATGTTATCAAAAATTCTTATCAAGAAGCTAAAGGTGTATTCCATTTGCCTTAAATCATATGGAAATTTAAATTTCTATTCATTTCCATCTATAATAAACAGTTAGAATTATACGGTTAATACAAATAAAAAGATAATACAATTTATAATTTTCTCAATTCGATACGATGTATTTAAATTAAAAAGTATTCGAAGCCAAGAGCTATAAATTACTTATACTATTCTTTATGATGAGACTGCGGTGATTTTACCCATTATGCCAGTTTGATTATAACGACGATTATCACTACCCATTATGTTAACTGGGCGGCCGGAATGTAATGTTTTTCCCTGCTTGAGAGATCTACTACAACTTTTTCTTTTTTTTAACCTTTCTTTTCTTTTTCTTTTTCTTTTTTTGTTTAAAATAAACCATTGTTTTATTCTTATTAATGTCTTAGAATTTTATCGTTGATGATTGTAATTTTTAGCTGGAAAAATCCTCTTTACTCCCCACCGCCATAAGACAATAAACAGCATAAATTAAATTATCTTTCTACTTTTAATAAAAAGGAATATGAGAAAATAAAATTTTTTGATCTACTACCATTTTAATTTTCTTTAAAAACATTTCTGAACATGGTTAAAACTTTAATCTATCTTTCAATATATCCCTCACTGGTTGAAAGCATCAAATTTTTTTTGATCATATATTTTGGGATGTTTTGTGCTAGTTCCCTTTTTAATTGTT
This sequence comes from Argiope aurantia, assembly GCA_026543865.1. NCBI lineage: Eukaryota > Metazoa > Arthropoda > Arachnida > Araneae > Araneidae > Argiope > Argiope aurantia. The sequence goes on from JAPMOR010083037.1 coordinate 310,722, forward strand.
CAGAAATCAGAAAAATATTCTATCTAGAAGCAAATTAATTCAATGGAGTTCCAGATTGCAAAGAATGTTTTTTCATGTTAGATAAAGATGCTATTAAAACAGAATCAGAATCAGAAGTCTTTGTATCAATAATAGTAAAAATATCCGCCATATTTATTTGAAAGATTGTAAGAACATAGAGATCGTAAAAATGCTGAATTTCAGTGGCAAATCTTTCAGTACAGGAAAAACTTTTCGAAATTAAATAAGGCTCCGAAAATGAATGTGGTAAAATCGGTGAATAATATCCAGTAGATCTTTATAAGCATTCTAATTTCATATCTTTTATGATAAATGTATATAAACAGTATGAATAGAGCTATGCGATTATAGAAACGTTTTTACTGATGTACTATGAAATTTTAAAAAAAAGTATATTCGTAGCTCTGTAGGAAAACAGTTAATTATGATAAAAAACGATATTCTTTTCAAAAATTGGTATTTATCTCAAAACATGAGGAAGAAAGAAACATATCTACAAATGAAATAATGATTAAAAACAAGTTAATTTTTCTTTTTCTGTATTCTTTATGCTCTTTATCATGACATTTTTTCCAGCAAGATTTATGCGAGCTTAAAAATGGACGTGGGTCAAATAAGTTCAGATTATATACAGTTTTTATATTTTTAAACATGACTCGTTGTCAAAAAAATAAATACGTTTCGAAAAACCGCTTTTTGGTAGACGTAAGATATATGGTGCGTGGTCTTTAAGCCATATTTGTAGATTTCGCCCAACTTTTGAGGAAATCTATTTGCCAAGTTCTATCTGCTATCTACAGAATAAAAATTAACCCAATAATTACAAAATGAAGAGACCAAGACTGTATTATTTAGTATCTAAAGTAAGAATTTTTTTAGCATCTAAAGTGTAGATATCTATCAAATCTGTAATCAGATATTTCAAGGAATTGACTATCTCTCGGTCTGTTTTTCATGCATTAAAAGTATAGATCTTTAGCAAATTTTAAACCACATCCATCAGGGTTGACTGTCTGTTGGTCTATATATTTTCATAAACACGTAAACGCTATAATTCAAAAACGCAATGATATGAAAATATTTAATTAGGTATGTGATTTTTTTGGTCATAATTTTAGTTATATATTACATTTTGGTTTCATGTGGTTGGAAAAAGTTGTCCAAAATACCTCCTCCATTTTCTGATACTTGAGTATCAACCATATAAAATCGTTTGATTGTCAAAAAATTGCTAAAGATTACACGTTACTAGGAGCTTTCGTAAAAATTACCGCCAATAGCGTATACCATGTTTAACCATATTTATTAGAGAATATGCAGAAACATTTCAAGGAAAATATCCAAGCTAGCAAGGACATACTTTTTCCTAAACTATATGAGCAAGCCGTAACTGTCAGTAATTTCTAAGAACGATGTAATTTAACAATAATAAAATCTTTCTAAAGGCCACCCAAGGTAAATAAACTATTAAATAATTTAACATAATAAAAATTTTAGTCAAACTTCTTATAAAATTAAATGTCAATGAATTAATTTTTAATTAAGTGATTTCATTTAAATATTTTTCTTGAATTATCACAAAAAAATATATTAGAATTCTCTAAAAGATCCTAAAATGTTTAGAAATAATCCTATATGTTACAAAGTGTCATTGGTTTGTACAATAAAATTGCAATAATGTTTAGATAATATGTTATGTTAGAACGTTTAATTTATATCCCTTCCTATAAAGCTACAATGATATTCGGCATTAATATCCAGCATATAAAATTCCATTGGGATGATTGAATCAATAAAATAATGCACTCCTCCTAAAGGCATATCTCAATAAAGAAAATTAGAAAATAATGCTTTTGTTGACCAACAACTCATCCGATTAATGAAATGGTTGACATGATCTGTCTTAGGAATGTTGCCAAAAGCTGAAGAAGAATGTAATACAGTCATCCCCGATGCTACAACTGGAATGACAATATATGTTGACAGTTATTAAGAATGTCGTCAGACAAAAAAAAAGCAACAATACGAAAAGAAAAAACGAAACAATAAAAAAAATTACTTTTTTTAAATCTCCCGTTGGAATTCCTTCTCATGTCAAAATTAATGGCATTTTATTCTCATCTAGATTAATGGTTGATGATATTAATTCAAATATTTTGTAAATAAAATAACATTAAAGAATGCCAGAGTCTTTACTTTAGTTAATCCAGAACGACAGCTGTCGGACGTCGTATTATAGTTACCATGGCAACACCGCCTTAGCAATTTAGGAGCAACGTATCTTGTTAACAAATTATATAAATTGAGAAAGATGTTTGCTTCTTTTGGAAAGCAGAGTTTTCATTTAATTATCGATTTACTTAGCACGGAAACATAAGTAATGAAATGCCGGGCTACGCATTTGTTATATAATTTTATTTAAACTTAAGATCATTTTCTGAGAGAAGAAACGAGATGTAATGGTTATGATAACAGATTAAATTGATTTTAATTTATGTAATTTATTATAGTAATAAATACTATTTATTACTTTGTGACTACATAAGGTAAAATAACTGCTACATAAGGTACTGCTAGTTAGTCCAATCTGTATTATTGTACTTAATTCCAGTCGAATTACTTAGATGCAACTTCATATCAATGTTAACAAAAAAAAATTGCCAGACATAAAAGATATGTTATTTTTATTGTCTTACATATGCTCCGTTCATTGTGTACGGAGTATATTATTAAATTTCTCTAATGGAAACAGTCATATTAAAGATGTAAATATGTGATTCTTCTGCCTTATAACTTTCACGGTACTATAATTCCACTTTTTTTATTCACCTGGTAAGATTACAGATATTCTACAGAATCCTTTTACTTTGACTTTCAACAATGGAAGAAAATAACAGTTAAATATGGGATAAAACAATGCATGCTGTTTGAATTACAAGGTAACGATAAAAACGGTTAATTGCTGGAAATCAGGCAAAAAAAAATACAAAAAAAACCCCACATTTTAAATTTTAACAAAAAAACAGGGAAAAAATTTACGATTGTTTGATTAATGTCATTAAAAAGACAATTTTTTTTTTAATTTCGGGACTGTATAGAAGTTTTTTGTGCAATAATATTTTAGGAAGTTATCATGAAAAAAAATTAAAATTCAGTTTAAATCTTAATTAATTGAAATTTCTAAAACAAAAAAAAACTCTGAAATGCAAATTTACCCACTTCAACTCATGTATTTGCCGAATTTTGTAGCAATAAAACAAGCGGTCTGCATTGTAGAGCGTCATCATGCACATACACATGTCTTTATTATTAGTAGAAAAGATTTTTTAAAGTATTTTCAGAGGGAAGAACCAAGTTGTATTGTTGCTACTCTGTTACTTGATAAAATTAATTTCAAATTATCTCTTTTATAAAAGTAGTAAACTAAGTCATTGCTCCCCTACTTTCTAAATAATAATGCATTATTAAATAACCGCTTCTCTGAAATATAACAAATATTTAGCTCTTTAATGAGATTATAGAGGTTCATGCATCGATCTAATGGGACCGATTCAAAACCTATTTAGCGTAACCGGTTTTCTTCGGTTTAAATCATAATATTTGAAAGGATTCACTGAAGAATGCATTTTGTACAGCTTAAAATGATTTTGAAAATCTGAAACACTCTGCCATTTTTTTATGCAGTTGATTTTTCACTGAAGAGGGTCACTCCTTTTTAGTATGAAATCTTACAGTAGAATGCATTTCAGACTAGAATGAACTTTATTCTCAACTTGAGTATATTACCTCACAATGTTTCTTTCTCCTTTCAGTGCTAGTTGGAGTATCCTGCATGTCTGTAAGCCTTCTTCTAACTCCTGTGGTGGTCTCGCTTGGCCGTCGAAAGAGTCCCCGCCTGCTGGCCATTCTGGGTGGGCTGGTCTGCGCCCTGGGTTGCCTCTTCACATCTTTCGCCTCTCAATTGCACCAACTGCACTTCAGCTGTGGCGTCGTGCTGGGCGCTGGCCTCGGCCTCACACGCAGCACAGCCACCCTCATGGTTGGCCAGTACTTCAAGAAGAGAAGAGAACTCGTCGAAGTCTTCGTGGTTTGTGGCTCTGGGACTGGTACAGCGCTCGTACCACTTCTAGTTGCTCATGCCATCAGGTAACTGTTGTACCTCTTAAATTTACCTTTTCTTGAAACTTATGAATAAGGTTGCATTTTGTTTTACTCTGTTCAGTAAGTAACTTCAACACAAAAAAGGACATGTTTCAACAGTTCGATGAAACAGATTCATTTCTCTGAATTTCTCATTCAATTTCATTTCTCTGAATGCCTTTTTTCCCAACATGTAAATCGTCTGCTGTTAGATTTCATTTTATCGAAATCAGTCCTCTGGAAGAGTAGTTTTTAATTGTCTCTAATGCTTTTAATACGTTGAGGAACTTAATAATATCGATTAAATCAATGTCAGGGTCTTAAATATTATCTTATATGGCGAGTCAGACCGGGGGACATTTCAGGTATGGGGATGAAGAGTTTTCGGAGTGGTGAAACCACCACATCAGAAGCTTATGAGCCACCAGAAGTTATCAAGGAACTTCTCACCACATTGATGATTATAGAAATATTGGGAGGTCGCCTACCTTCTACCTGTGACAGAAAGTGCCTCCTATGGAAGGGACTGTGTTATGACCTATAATGGCCCTTAGAACTCAACCACAGTTCTCGCCAATGCTGTAGAGGCATCCGGATCATTCATTTTTTCCCTAATGCTTAAAGGCGCTTCAGAAATAGCTAGTTTGGGGTTATATCCATGCATTGAACATTTGGATATTGAATATAATTTTCCACATTTGTTTCATGGAATGCACCAGATTAACGCCCAGTACGCAGGGTGTTAAAAATCATTATTTACAATTTAATTGTGATCAGAATAAATGCAACGAAGGAAATTAATATCTATTACAATCAGGAGAAGGGCATGTCTTGAAAAATTCAGTTCGGTACGAGACTCAATATATTAATAATATAATTATTACATGAAAAAAAGGCCGCTTCTGAGAAAATATCCTTCAACTTCTGACATGACTTATACACTAGTGTGTTGTGTTGATTGTGAAACGATAGATCAGCAAGAGTGGCAGCGTATCAGCGTATTTTGCCAACTATGTGATCGGTAGCTGATCGCACATGCCGTTTTTATTTATAATTTAATAATTTCAAATTGGAATAACAATATACAAATATATTTATTATAATATTTATTATTGCTATTTTTAAAATAATCATTCTTTGACATTATATATGAATCGTAATGAAAAATAAGTTTAGTAATAAGTTAACTATTCAGAAACTACCTTAATTATGATAAATAACATTATAAGGTCTATTATCTTTATAAAGACACACATTTTGTTATTTTCTGGACTAAAATAAATACAGTTCTGTCCTAATTTTATGGAATCAAAAGATTTGTTACTCTATTGAATGCATGGGCAGATGTGCCGAGGTGTGTTTTCCAACAGATCTTCCAAAACACTTTGCTCTGGTGAACAAAAAGTCGACCTTTATTAATTGTTCAAAATACGAAAACACTTTTATTTCCAGTGTTTTATTATAATTGTAAATTACATTCATGTGCATAATTAAAGACTTATGAATGCATAAAATTTTGAAAAGTTTAGAAATAAAAAAAAAACTATACGAATTTTATATGTTATAAGATTAATTTATCACCATGAAAGTCGAAAATTTAAATAATTAAAAAATTAGGAATTAATTTTTAAGTAGAATTCTTCCATAATATGAGTGAACTGCTATTTCATAGTAAAACATTAGAATATTAATTTCAAAATACTTTTATTAAAATGTTAATAAAAATATTTGTTAATTTAATTTGAATCTATTCAATTGCAAATAGTAGCAACATGCAGATTCGAATTCTGGTTCCTTAATTGGCAAGTAACAATCCATTGGTTTCAGATATTAAGGGATGAAGGTCCTAAAAATATACTTGTATTGTAAAAAAATCGTACCCTTCACTTTCAAGACTTTTTAAATAACATAGCATTATTTAATTTTCATTTTTCAATTTCATTAGAACAGACCGTTTATTTCAGTGTAATAGCAGAAATGTCTCTTCTTAATTCATTTCACGATTTCTTTATCAAGCAGATTTAATGGGATATTTTATCTTTTCTTCTAGCACCCTTGGATGGCGTCTGGGTCTGCAAGCCATCACCGGACTGGTCTCACTAACTTTTCTGCTGGGCATCTTTTACAGACCAGCGTCCTTATACCACCCTCAACGTAGAGCCATCCTGCATTTGAAAGGTTTGCAGAAGCGTTCTAAAGCCAAAGACAAAGGGGCGCAGAAGGAGAAGCCGCCCTTCTTCGATCTCACTGTCCTCAGGTCCAGAACAGTGCAGATCCTGATTGCCGGAAGCGCTTTTTCAGCAGTTGGTATCCACGTTCCATTCTTCCTACTGGTAAGAATCATCTGAAAGCTTTGAAATAGATATTTCAAAAGGAAAATATTTATTATGTTTGTAATAACAATGCATGAAACAAAAATTCAGTGAGGTTTGCTTGTTTCAAAATCGATGCGCTCAACATAAGAAATCGATTTAGCCACTTTTATAATTCGAATCTCTAGAAGAATTTTGTCTAAAAATAAGCTCTGGAGAGAAAAAAAAATTTTAACTAGGAACAAACACTTTTTTTTAAAATATTTAATAGCTTTAATCAATAGTGCAGCATTTATAAATATGTATTATAAATTAGCAGTAAGTAATTTTGATTAATGATGTAATTATAATCGTGAATAAGAAACTTAATAATTTTAAAAATCATAATTTCAAAAAAATAAGTAAATAAATTCAATGACTTTAAACCAGGGGAAGTGATCTACCCAAAGCTTTCTTGCATATTCTTTCATAAAGGATTATTCCAAAGAACGCCTTACATGGCATTGGCGTACAATAATTGGCGTGAATAGAGCATTTTTACTGAATCTATTATGTGATCCTTGGCGAGTGTTTTGGCGATTCCTCCCTGGCATGCAATTAATAGTATCTGAAAAGCAAATTTGTGTTTTAGACTCGTGCTTCCCAACGATTAAAAAAATGATACAAAACTGCAAATGAAGTCTTAAAATTTCATACTAAATTTGATATATATTTAAGTCATTGCGATTTTGAATCATTGCGTTTACATATTTCTGAAAATACAGACCGACAGACAGTCAACTTTCTGTCAGATTTGAATCGAAATTTAATAACTGTCTGTACTATAGACGTTAAATCTTGCATCGAATTTTATCTAGCTTTTTTAGTTTTGTAGAGTTGTTATATTTCGTTTTGTCATATTCTGAGCGGATTTTGCACAAAATTTGATAAAAATCTACTAATTTGATATAATGACATATTAAATTTTGTCTGCCTAGTTCAGAGCGTTTTTGAACTATCTTTCTGATAAAGAGACAGACGGACATTTTCCAAAAATGTACTTTTCGAACTCGGGGAGTTAAAAACACGGAGATTCATCAAAACCTCGAGTTCGAATTTTTTTGACTGTTGCATTAATTTCTCTATACTGTGTATGCGAGAAAGTAAAAAATAAGTAAATAATTTTAATAATTCCAAAAGTAAGTCAAAAATAGGTTTACATATTTGATCCCAAAAACAATTTTAGTAAGCTAGAAGTATGTATATCTTTCAATATAACTTTTATACGATAAAATTTCAAAATAAATTGTACAATTAAAATCTTAAAAAAATTAAGAGAAAACGATTACAGCATCCAAGTCGGTTCTGGCTATCATGAACGTCTAGTCACGTTTTTGGAAGCTAAATACAAAATTGCCTTTGTTGAGCAGAAACACTTCGCCCAAAAAGTAATTCCGCTTTTTCGCATGCCAGCTGAGCATGGGGAAAAAAGGTTTTCCAGGATAATAAATCTTAAATAAGTACCAACTTCCTTAAGTCCAATCTACTGCAACGCTTTAACGAAAGATAAACATAGTCGCGTGCCAACACTAGCACAAGAATTATCTCTGTTACAACATTTAACACGATAGTAAGAAAAATCGTGATTCTAAAAAAAAAATCATAAATAAATACTAAGTAATCTTCAAAGTGCAACGAATGAAGTTTGTTTAGATTTCATAAATGTTCAGAATAGAGAAAAAAAATTTCGTTTCCCCCCCCCCCTCCTGAGATGTGAAAATATTTTTAGAATCTTCAGAAGATATAAATGAAAGAGATAAACGAGGTGCCATCAATTATTCGGCTATGTTATTTGCCCAAATGTTTTTACGATTATGAAATGTTATTATGATTTCTAAATTTAAATATTCTTTGTGAACGTTGGACTAAAAAGGATGTAGTAATAATATAGCTGTGGTAAACGAGTGAAGTTCTTTGAAATTTTCAAATGTTATTTTGAGGAACGCCAAGTATCTTCTGCAAAAATATATTTAAAGATATAATAAACTCAACAATACGAGATTTTAAGTCTAAAAGCAAGCAAATATAAGTTTTATATTTTATATATTAAATATAAAATTATATTTTATATTAAATTTATGTTTAAATATTATATTATATTTAAATTTTTTATATATGTTTTATTTTTGTTTTTGTATCTTATAAACTAAATTTCTTTTCACTTGTTGGGTTATATATGCTAAAAAGTATATGTTTATCTTTTCTAAGTACAGTTTCGTTCACTTCAATCTACAGCATTTTAAAACTCAAAATATTTGTAAAAAAATATTTTCAAAATTTTTATTTTACTTCCTCGATTCGTCCTAGCTTTAAGCTTGTATAGACACTAACAAATTCATCTCGTTAATGCATTGGCCTTATTTATCTTCCTTTGTTGTTAGGTGAACAGCTACCAATATGATCACAATGTAACAGTCATATATATCTGTCCACCATATTTTATTAGAATGCTCAAGTTTCAGTGAAAATATTTGTAGTTTTTCAAATGTCAATAATTTCATAATCAAATTTATTTATCATAAAGACCTAATTTTCAACCTTTATTTTCTTGTATAGAAAGTATTCAAAGAGAAAGTACCGTAACCGTTAAAAAATTCGAACTCTAGATTTTGACGAATCTCCCCCATTTTAGACTTCTGACTTCGGAAAACACATTTTTATAAAATGTCCCTCTGTGACAAAGATAACCCAAAACCTCTTTATACTAAACAATTGAAATTTGTTATACCTTCTTTACACCAAATTTGCGGATTTTTATCAAATTTTCAGTAAAATCTGTTCTGAAGAAGTCCGTCTGTCTGACTGTTCGAAATAAGTTAAACGAAAGGAGATTCATAGATAAAATTCAGTACACAGATTTAAAATCTATAGTGTAGGTACCGATAAAATATTCACCAAATTCAAATACGGATTGGCTGACTATCAGTCTTTACTTTCAGAAATAAATAAAAACGTTAATTCAAAAACGCAATGATTTAAATATATAAAATCTGGTATGAGATTTTGTGACAATGAGTGCAGTTTTAGGTCAAATTTTTATTTCAATCGGTCGAGAAAAGCGTGTTTAAAACACAAATGCCATTTTTGGATAATATTATCGCATGCCAGGGACTAATCTCCAAATAACTCGCCAAAAATGACACAATAGAATCAGTGAAAATGTTAAATTCAAGCCAAAGTTTAATATTTCGTAACTATTCTACGACAATGCCGTGTTTGGCGTTCCCTGACATGACAAGTTTATTAGAGAGTATTCGAGAAATTTTTGAGTTGAGCACTCCTGCTGATTTGAAGTCATGTCTGCATGTAAATATGATAATTAAAAAAAGTTTTCAAATAGATGGATGAAATTTAATTCTTAATTTTGCACAGAATTTGTAGATTTTTGTCAAATTTGAATGAAATTCACTGTGAGAAAATGGGCTTGTTCGGCAGTCCGAATATAATTTAACGTGATAACTACAAATAAAGAAAAAAAAGTGAATAAGTTTGGGTACATATATTTCACATCTAAAGTATAAATATGTATTTCTTGGAGAGGTGAACCAGCTATCTGTGAGTGATTTCAAAAGTATATAAATATGACAAAAGTCCTTATTGATCGCATGGTGGGCTGTTAATAAGATCTACACTTCAGGGATGGATAGTTGCACGATCAAAATCCGATTTTATCAAAGATTATTGCGTAAGCGAGTATATTCACGCTGAATTCGTAGAATTCAAAGTTTTTCTAACTGATTTAGTGTGGAAGTTTGGAAAGACCTCGTTTCGGTTTCCCAAAATAGCCCCTTGTCTTGTTTCGGACGTCAGTATGCCTAATCTAAATCCAATTCCTTGAAAGCAAGGAAACTGATGTAATATAAATAATTCATTTCAGTCGAAATATGCAATTATTACATCTTTTCACTGAGAGGAATGAAGTATTTTATTGCAATAATTATACAACCAGAGTTATGCAAATGTATCTGATTATATGAGGTCCACACACCATAATTAAGCTGGCTTGAAGAAAGAAAGGTAGTAGGATGGGCAACATCCTCGCCTTCCGGTATTAGGAAAAATGTATTAATCTTATTTTCACGATTACTTTATTTCTATCTGTAACTAATTCTTAAACTTATTTTCTCTGAATAGAAAACCCACATATCCTCATTATGTTAATCGAAATTACAATAGGTGACTAGAAAGCAGACTTACGAAACTACACATGATGTGACTAGACAACGCGTAAACGAGCTTCCATTTTCCCATTAGGCACTATAACAATAAATCGCAAATGAACGCATATCAATCCACATGCCAGCATAAGGGGCGTATGCCAATAGCACCCGTGAATTTGATTTCTAGTTTCGTTTATCAAAGAACTGTAGCTGTTACTAATCCCAAATGGTTTAGCTTTGCTAGAATCTTCATGAACCCGAAAACTTCCTAAAAGTCGAGGGATAAAATAAGGTCCATTAAATGATCGTTTTTGGTAAAACCCAAACACTCAAAAATGTGGAAGAAGTGGGTCTGGTCAACTTTATACTAATGGTACTCTAGAAAGAACTTCCGGACCTGACAAAAAAATCTTAATATATTCTTGTGCAACTTTTTTTTATTCTCTTTTCTAGATGTATCAAGGACATGAAGAAGGTCTTCCATCAGGCTCTCTACTGCGTCTACAGGCATATATGGGACTTGCTTCGGTTGTAGGCAGCGCAGCATTTGGCTTCATAGTAGTTAAGAACAGTCTACAGTGCTTTATTGCTCGCCAATATCTAAGCCAAGCATCCTTATTCATGATGGCTGGCTCTCTATTGGCTTTTGTTTCACTTCAAGGATACAGTGGATTCGTTCTTTTTACATTGGTGTATGGATTCTTCCACGGAGGTTACATGTACACCCTGAAGACGTTCGTGTTTGAAAAAGTGCGGGCCAGAAACTTTGCAAGAGCATGGGGATTCGTTCTCGGAAGTCAGGCTATACCGCTGCTCATAGGAGTGCCTCTCACAGGTAAGATCAGAAACCTTTATTACAGGCAGTGATAAATTGAGTTGCAATAATTAGAAGTTTTACAGCAAGGAATATAATATAATTATTCGAGACAAGTTTCTTTGAGAAATAATAGAGAAAGGACAACATTGTATGACGAATCAGTGAACTGTCAAATTAAACATGTTTGCTGCTGACTCGGTCATGGAAAAGGAGGACTTAACATAAAATTGGGAAGGGAAAGCTTAAACTTGGGACTCAGTTATTTTGGCGAGAGATCTCCATTAACCAAAAGCTTGACAGAGTTGGTTTAGCTATATTAACGTCCCGTTTAAAGCAACACTTGGGCTATTTTGGGACGGACCTCGTAATTTTGAACCACGGTCAGATGACGAGGATGACACCTGAGCTGGCACCCCCCTCTCCACACCACACCAGCGGGAGGACGTTTGGTCAGGACGGATTTAACGTGCAAATGACCCCCTTACACGACGGTTCTTCGGTGGAATTGGGTCTCGAACCTGAAACCCTCCGGTTCCGAAGCCGAGACCGTACCACCAGGCCACCGCGGCCCTCTTGACAGAGTTGGAATTCCAAGACTTTTCAAATCCAAATAAATTATTTTCTAAATTTAAGGTATCAATTACGATAATTAGTTTGAATTTTTTATTTAATTATATACTGTTTTCAAATATTATTGATTATTAATATTAATCACCTAATCATGGAATTACTACTAAATAAATTGTGATAAATTGAAATTTAATCAATTACGAAATTGAAGATACAACAAATCGCTTTACTTAAAAGATTAACACTTCCCCATTCTCTATTTTTATTCAAATGACATATTCACCATGACACATTGAGAGCGTACTTCGTAATTATTTATGCTGATATGTTAATTATTATAATTATGATGATATTTTTAAATGTTGATGATTATCAACAATATTTTTATAGTTTAATATATCTATTTTATAATTGGGAAACTATTAATTAATAAGATATAATAGCATTTTTTAAAAAAAAATTAAGCATTTGGATATATATATATAATTTGTCAATATTTTGACGTTGTCTTATATTTGGTTCTTCCGGAAACAAATATTCATATGGATAAGAAAAATATAAGGATTTTTTTTTTTTTTGCATACTCTGTAATAAATATTTTGTATATTTAAATTTGGCTTAACTTTCGCTGACCTCATGAACACTGTAATAACTTCGGTAAAGTTTACCTGGCTCACTGTTGAAATTCATAATCATTTTATTCTTGTGGGAAAATCTTGTGGGAAAAGCCCTCAAAACTTTGCAATAGCTTTAAAGAGGAATTTGAGTACAACAAATATTTTATATCAATATCAAATTCCAAAAAATTTATCTTTCAACTATGTTTTTGTCTTTAAACAAAAAACTTCAATCTTAATCCTGGATTTTCGAATTTAGATATGCCATTGAACTTTCAGCACAGAATGATTTCAATCGTAGCTGTAATAGAAAACATATTTCCTTACTCTAAAATCAAACTTCAATAATTTAAAAAATCACTGTGAAAATGAAGACTAGTGGGAACATGTTTTAGTAAGTAATGAGGGAAAATATCGATAAAATTTTTTCAAATGTTTTATTTTGCAATGAATACTTCATTAGTGGTTTTATTTTAAAACCAACACCCGTTGGTGTGGTGTGGAAATTTGGAGAGGTTTAGGTTTTTAGGTTTAGTTATATTAACGTCCCTTTTGAAGCAACACTTGGGCTATTTTGGGACGGACCTCGTAATTTTGAACCGCGGTCAGATGACGAGGACGACACCTGAGCTGGCACCCCCCTCTCCACACCACACCACACCAGCGGGAGGACGTTTGGTCAGGACGGATTTAACGTGCAACAGACCCCATTACACGACGGTTCTTCGGTGGAATCGGGTCTCGAACCTGAAACCCTCCGGTTCCGAAGCCGAGACCTTACCACCAGGCCACCGCGGCCCTAAAAATTTGGAGAGGATGGTGTGTTCCTCGTCATCTGACCGAGGTTCAAATTTACGAGATCCGTCCCAAAATAGCCCTAGTGTTGCTTCAAAACGGGACATTAATATAAATAAACTAAATCTAAAAACAGCTGCATTCATCTGACTACATACGGAGCATTTAAAAAAAAAAACATAATTATTTTCATTATACGAACCGCTAATTTTTTTTTCAAATAGAGCCATAACATTTACCACTAGAATCATAATAGCATTGCCCAATGGAAACAGAACTCATTCCTTAGACAAATTTGTGCAACAGCAAAGAAATTTCTGAACAAAGAGCAATAACATTTTAACAATAATTTTCTGGTAATTCAATTTATTATTCCACAAGGGAACCAGTTAGTCTCCTACTTTTGAAGTAGAATCGCCATCGATTCTTGTAACTAATTTTTGATCGATTCACTACATCCATAACAAGCAAACAACAGAGAAAAAAAAAGAGCCCTCACAGGGAAAAGACCTATCGCATGAATTCGGCTTCTTTCGTTTTCTGTCTAACTAAATAACTTGAAAAAAAAAATTAATCTTTTCCAGAAGAAAACTTCCGTGGATCGATGCAGAAGGGAGCCCTTCTTCCAGAGACTTTTCGCCACCGATAAACACTTAACTCCTCACGTACAAGTGCCGATTCCCATCCGTTTATTTTTGCAATTCCTTTAGGACGGCGAATGTAAAATCCGCTCTTTGGGTTTCGGAATGAAGTTAGTCTGGCACTTCTTATTCATCTCCTTTCTTCCCACCAATTGTAGGAAACTGGGAGTGGCATAAGGGTTGTCTGGGTTGAAATCGACTTTTGTTAGTAGCTCAGAGGCTTGTTTGGTATCGAGTTAAATTAATGATTCGTTTACGATCGGATAAGTTTTATTTCTGCTACTGTATAAGCTTTTGTTAGTTGGTTTCAGGCTTGGAAAGGCAATTTAGGGGTGTATTCGTTCAGTACGAAACTATGAAATCTTTTCTGAATGATATAAAGCTAGGATTTTGAAGATAATGGATGCTATTAAGTAAGCTTAATCCCAAGTGAACTATATAATCTATAATCTACGATCCGCAAACTATCATATTTGGGAAATCCTTAAGCTGTTCAGTTAAGTTCAGTTATATTGACGTTTCATTTCTAAAGCAACACTAGGGCTGTTTTGGGACAGATCTCGGAATTTTAAACTACGGTGAGATGACGAGGACGACACCTGAGCTGGCACTCCCCTCTCCAAACTTTCACACAACACCAGCGGGAGGTCGTTTGGCCCAGTCGGAGTTATTTAATGTGCATCAAACCTGTTTACACGACGGTTCTTCGGAGGAATCAGGTTTCGAGCCTGAAACTCTCCGGTTCTGGAGCCAAGGACTTGCCAATAGGTCACTGTGGCCAGGAAGACCTTAAGCATTTTCTGTGGGAAAACATGCCACAGACCTCAAGATGCATTTGTCTAAGAATCGTCAATGAGCTTCTACAAATGTCAACAGACAGTTATCACAGATGTAAAAATGATGCTCACAACCATTCGATTGAAACTGCCGGAACACAATTTACAGGAGTGCAGTCTCAGCTCAAAAATTAATTCATTTGGAGAAACAAACTTTTTTTCCGATTTTTGTAAAGTATCGGATACTTTGTGCAGCATCTTTGAGCACACGTACCTGTGAATTCCTTGTCATCGCAAGTGGTTAGTATTACACAAAACTGATCAGGCATCTTTGATTAGACAAGAGTTTTAATTTTTCCAGACTGAGAAAAAAAAAACAGAACTCCTCATACGAACTAATGTACTTACTTAGGTCATTAGTTCATAATGAGGAATATTTGTAAATATTGTCACGTAGAAATATAGTACAGAACTCAATGGCACACACAAGAGGTAGAGCCAATTTATTAACTGAACTCTGAACTCAGTAACTGACAAATCTTCTGCTTTTATACAAGCAGAGAACGTTCCAGAAAACTCTTCTGGAGGCAGTAAGAAAAGTCCAGAACACTTGTCTTTCATACTAAAGAAATGTCCAGTATCTTCTGGAACATGAAATAAAGGAAAACATAAAATCAAGGAATTAAGCATTTACATATAATATAAATCGCATTGTCTCTAGCGGGACTCGAACCCAGGTCTCTTGATCACGAGACCAGTGCCATGACCATTCGGCCATGGAGATTCGACTGTATTTCTTCAATGCGGCATTTCTCCCTCCTTAGAAGAACAGCGTCTCGATGTTATGACATTTCATTGTGTGGCTCTAGCTCTCGATCGAGTCATAGGGTATAAGTTGTCGTGTCTTCACGGTGAATAGTCTCTTGAGAAATGTCTCTTTCCGGAACCTCCATTATTTTATAAGAATGTTGGTCGTCTTGTTCTTCTGGGTCATGGTATGACTTCATACGTAAAACGTGGACAACTTCCTTCGGTTTCCGCCTTATAGAATTAGGATCGAAATCGGCTACTTCCTAAGTAATGTCGGCCAACCGCTTCAAAATTTTTATAAGGGTTGAAGTACCTCTTGAGGAGCTTCTCGGAAAGCCCTTTTTTACGAACTGGAATAAAAATCCACACTAAGTCCCCTGGTTCGTATGCCACTATCCGATGTTTGGAGTCATAATACCGGCGATCTTTCTGCTGAGCCTCGAGAGTTCGTGCACGAGCTAATTCCCTCAATTCTTCTGCCTTATTGATCAGATGACTAACGTAATAGTCTTCTTGGCTGAACTCTTAGGGGCAGAGAGGAAACATCGTATCCAACGGCGTTTCAGCTTCTCCCCCATGTAGTAGGTAGAAGGGCGTAAAACCTGTCGTGTCTTGCTTGGCAGTGTTGTAGGCGAATGTGACGAATGGCAATATATGGTCCCAGTTCTCCTGTTCGACATCAACATACATAGAAAATATATCTGCTAGCGTTTTGTTGAATCGCTCTGTGAGGCCATTTGTTTGCGGATGATAGGCTGTAGTCATTCGATTAGTGATATTGCACAGTCTATTAATATCGGACACCAGCTTGGACTTGTCAGCCAACACAGGGAATGATGGTCAGTGACGATCTTGAAGGCCTTTCCAAAGAGATATGGCCGAAACTTAGTTATAGCCCATATGCCCGCAAGACATTCTC
This sequence comes from Argiope aurantia, assembly GCA_026543865.1. NCBI lineage: Eukaryota > Metazoa > Arthropoda > Arachnida > Araneae > Araneidae > Argiope > Argiope aurantia. Next base: position 327,339 of record JAPMOR010083037.1, read on the forward strand.
TTTCAGTTGTGGAATAGTTTTTCTCAGCCTTCGTCAGAGTCCGCGAGGCATAAGCTATTACTTTTTACATCCCATCTTGGATTTGGACTAATACTGAGCCGATTCCGTATCCCCTCAACCCGGTGTGAAGTTCCGTAAAGGCCTAAGACAGGATCGGAGGTAAGATCCTTCTTCAAGGTATTAAAAGCTTCCACTTGCTCAGGTCCCCAACAGAATTTTGTGTCCCCCTTCAGTACCAACTTAGAGGTTCGGCTTTATGGCAAACGTCTTTGATAAATCGGCGATAGTAAGAGCAAAGTCCCAGAAAGCTTCTGATGTCATGGATATTCCTAGGCAATGGAAATAACTCACTGCCTTTATTTTTTCTGCGCCCGGTCGTACGCCAAAACTGGATACTAGGTGTCCCAAGATGTCTCTTGTGCTCCAAAGCGACATTTTTTTGGATTAAGGATAAGGCTGGCGTTCTGTATATACTGAAGGACGGTATTGAACCTCTGAAGATGTTCATCGAATGTTTCTGAGAACACCACAATGCCATATAAATAGCAAAGGCACATTGTCCATTTTAAATGTCGCAGAATATTATCCATCATCCTTTCAAAAGTTGCAGGAGCATTGAATAAGCCAAATGGCATCACTTTAAACTCGTATAATCCCTCAGGTGTAATAAAAGCCGTTTTCACACGATCGGCTTCATTTACTTCTATTTGCCAGTAACCGGAGTAGAGATCCATAGACGAAAAATATTTTGCCCCCTTCAGGCAATCCAAGGTGTCGTCAATACGTGGCAATGGATACAAGTCTTTCTTGGTAATTTTGTTGAGTCGGAGATAATCAACATAAAAACGCCAGCTTCCATCTTTTTCCTGACCAAGACGACTGGAGATGACCATGGACTTTCTGATGGTTGAATGATGTTTTTCTCTAACATTTTCGTTACCTCCTCACTGATAATGCGGCGTTCGAATGGAGACACTCTGTAAGCTGACTGACTAATAGGTAAGTGGTCACCTGTGTTTATTCGGTGTTTAACATTGAATTGGTTTCCGTTCTTGAACGTCCTTTCTTGATCGAAAATTTCTGAAAACCTCTGGTGTAGATGAAACATTCTTTCTTTTTGGTCGATCCTCAAATCCGGAGCTATCATCGTGGTATAATCGATGACACCCAACTTTGCCTTTGAAGGGGTCGTGGAATAAGGCGATCCCTCATCTATGGTATTTACGCAGTCTTCGTGTAAAGGTTCGGCATACCCGATGCACATACCTTTAGGGATGATCTGAGGTTCTCCTTGTCTGTTGGCAACCCATAGTTCGGCTTTTCCATTAAGGAGCGTAACTATAGTAGACGGAATAGCAACTTCCTTGTTCAAGAGGAGCATCTTATTTCCCTCCACTATTACGTCGATAGCTCGAATGTTCTTACGGCCTAAGACAGTAATCTTTCTGATAGAACGATCAGGTACTGTATAGTCTTCTATCGTGAATAAACGGCTGCAGTCTGGAGTCTGGGATTCTCGAAGGATGCCTTGAAACAAGAGCTCCAAACGGCCACAATCTATAACAGGTTGAGAAGCGCCCAAAAAGTCACAACCAAGGATGATATCATGACTGCATTGCGGCAAAACAATAAACTCAAAAGCCTGAGGTCTGCCATTGATTTCGAGACGAAGCGTACATTTTCCCACTGGTCTCACGTAGTTTCTATCGGCGACTTTTAAAAGAACATTTTTAGTTGTTGGAAACATAACTTTCTTCAGTAGGCGACGATACTTCTCCGAGATAACAGAAAATGAGGCTCCAGAGTCCACAATGGCAGGTACTGGCTCATTGTCGACGATTACTTCAATATTGTTCCCAGACATCTTTGCGGCAATCGGAGGATTTTTGTCTCTAGCGGCCACACCCCCAAGGAAGGTCGCACCGCTTAGTTTTCCTCATTTCTCAGGCTAGGAGATTGACTGGATCTTCTATATGGTGTCGGAAATCTGTAGCGGCGTGTCGGCGATCGTCCTCGTGATGGGCTGGGCGACGAACTTCGGACTGCTGGTCGGCTGTACTCGTCAACATATCGTACCTCATTCGACGTCTGACGGCCTAAATCTCTCTTATTAGCCCGATATGCCTCAAAAATAGCTTTGAGATCTCGGCAGTATCGAACTACATGACCAGGGCGGCCACAATGGAAACAGACGGGTCTTCTATCAGGAGTCCGCCAGACATCTGTCTTCCTCTGTGGTTGCTGTGCTACGTGCGTACGTTGTCTGGCAACGTCAGCATAGGAAGGTCAGTGTTTTGGTTTGACCTTTGTCCACTCTGGTGCTGTCTGTGACAAATGAGCCAAAGCATTTTCTACTTCCTCTCGAACAATGGCTTCAATGCCTTGGTCTTGGAGTTCGGGATCGACTACTGGAGATACGAGGCGCTGGACTTCCTCTCGCAGTATTTGACGTATTAGTGATGCCAGATCCAGTTTTTCGTCAATTGCAGCCATTGGTACGATATTTGGAAGCCTTTCAAATTTCCTACTCCGGATTCTCTTTTGCTGCATCTCTTCGATCTTTCTACACCATTTAATGAAGTCCTCTGTAGTGGTTATTTCTTTCGTCAGTAGTGCCTGGTAAACATCTTCAGCGACTCCTTTCATAAGATGAGACACTTTCTCTTCTTCTGACATATCTGGTTTGACTTGATGGCATACCCCTGACACGCTTTGGATGTACGACTGCGTGCTTTCACCAGATTTTTGAGCTCTACTCTTTTGCTTCTCTTCTGCCTTTTTTACATAGTGCTGTGTTTCTCCAAATGCCTCTTTTAGCATTGATTTAAAAATATCCCACGAAGTCAATTTCTCTTCATTATTTTCGAACCATTGCTTTGCTGTGCCATCCAGAAAAAAGAACACATTTGCTAGAAAAGTCATGCCTTCCCATCGGTTGAATTTTGATAATGTGTCATATTCCTTCAGCCATTTGCTTGGGTCTTGTCCCACGGCTCCTTTAAACACAGATGGATTTCTGTATTGTAACTGTGCAGATGTCAGGATGACAGGTTTAGTTTACTGTTCTGCAGGCATTTTCCTTGTCTTTTGGGTGGTGGGAAATAAAGTCCACATTCTGGTTCAAGGCCTTTTAAGGCGATCGCTTCTTCGTAAATTCGTTTCCACGCTGACTGGAATCGCACCCTAATCATATTATGCCCCTAAACGAAATTCTGAAAACTGTTACTTATTATTAATCTCGTGCCATTCTTTATTATTAACCTCATGTCAGCGATTTGTCATAAAAAACATCTCCAGATATGCCATGTTTATTGCAACCAGTAATTAACTCCCAAAAAGAATCAAGCAATGAAATGTTTGTCTATTGCTTATGTTTATCATTGATGAAGAAATTAAGTCAATAACATTCTGTTAACACACAAATACCAGAAAATTTACCCACTAAATTATCGAAGGATTCTCGGAAAGACTGTAAAAATTACAATGCCGATTATTTATTCGAAATTTCGGTAATTTTTAATTTTTTTTTATTTTTACGACTGTCCTGATTAATCGTCAGAAAAATCAAATCGTCATTTTGACAATTAGCAACTCAGCATTAACGATATTTGCGTAAATATTGGAATCACTAAGTAAGTTCGGTAATTCAACGGTAATTCTTGTTCGGTAATTGTGAAATCTTGGAATCTGAACATTAATCTTGGAATCTAACATAATGAATCCTGACATTTTTGGTGTAATCTAAATAACGCCCAGTAAACTCGAGGGCCGTAAAAATAAACAAGTGCAGAAATGTCACGTTAAAAAAACAGAAATATCGTTCTTTTTTTCTACTAAAAAGCTCCCTCGAGTATAAAATAATATTATATATATATATATATATATATATATATATACATATATAGGAAAAATAACGTTAATTTTGTGATGAAAATCCTATTTTTTGGATAATTCGACAGTTTTCTGAGAGTATATGAAAGCCATTTTGCATTCGCTGATAAAAGAGTTGCTGTTGTAGATGCTGAATGGACGGTGTAGACGAAAGATGGTTCCCTGCATGTATTCGATGTGGAGTTAGTTTCGTTCTTCTAATGTCAACAGAGATATGAGAATACAGATCTTTGAATTCTTTAATAACTCTTTCCCCTGAACCTTTCTAATCATAATTTAATGCAACATTATTAAACAAATCTATTTTTAAGCATTCAGAAAATTAGTTTTACTATCATGTACGAACTTCGCTCAGCACAGCTGACTGGGACATGTTCCGCTAGCACCCCAACTTTCTTAATAACTTTTGGTTTGTCACGGAAATTTATAACTCTGACATGAATTATTAGTATTTTAAAGAAAGTTTCAAGTGTCCTGGTTACCACTACCTCTTTGGAGAATATTCATTCGTCAAAAATCTCGGTAATATCAAATCGAATTTTTTTTCATCAGTAGAATCTTCCAAAATTATATCTGTCCTAGCTGGGATATCGAGATTCGTTAGAGAAATAATTTGATGACATATAATAGTTCCAAAAGATTTTTTGTAGACTATCGCTGACTGAAGAACATAATGTTTTAAAACAAAGGACAGTTATCCCACTTCTGGCACCAATTTGTTATAATTAGGCCTAACTTCATGAATTGAATGGGATATGATTAAGATTAAAGAATAAAATTTATTTGCTTATAATAGAGCAATTAATAAGGCAAAAACAGTTACGGTTTAGACTACAACAGCAATGTATTGGCTCACTAGCAAAAAAAAGGGGGGGGGGCAAAAACTCAAAATGTAGACTCTTGAGTTTAAAACAGCTCATTTTTTCGGCTCAATTGCTTTTTCTTCGTAATCAAAAACACTAATGATTGCTTGCAAATTTACTAATTGAAAGCGCAACAGCAATTCTTTTATCGACGATTGTAGCAAAGCTTTTATTTACTCTCGAATTTTCCCGAAATCAGCTGCGATTTCTTAGAGCCAAGTCACCGAATATCTCTCCAAGCCTGTTGGCAACAAATCAAAATACTTTCAATTTACAGAATTCATTGCAATATTATTTTAAAATCTTAGGACAGCATTTTTTCTCTAGAGCTTTTGTGAATCCTATTTGGTTTCGAATAAATGTAAAGGATTACAATTTCTTTTATTTACAACATACAATTTACAGAAGTAAAAATAACCACTATACTTTGAAATGAATACAATGAGCTACAAAATTATTCTTTTAAAAGATATTGTAGCTTTAAAATAATATATATTTTTCTAAAATTATAATGTTAAATGAATATATTCTTTATGAATAGCTCGAGTAAATGAATAAAATGTGTTGTACAAAATGCGAATTCTATATAAATTGGAATTATATAAATATATCTTTTTTCTCTTCCTAGGTTATTTGACCAAGACTAGAGGTGAACGTATGGGCCTTTATTTCGCCTGTGCCTGCATTTTTATGGGCGGCCTTCTACTTTTCTTTATAGACCTTCACAAAAGGAATGTAAAGCGACAGAAGAGCAATGCTATCGGTTCCGGTTCAGATATCGAGCAAGTGGATAGAAGAGCTTACCTGAGCCGCCGCGTGACTCTACAGGAACTCGCCAATTCACGAATCCTCGCCAAGCACAAGATCTCAAATGAATTATTGCATAAGCAGGAGCTTACCTGTATATCTGAAGAAGTTATAATGGAAAACATCTTCGACGATTATGTGGATGACTGCATCACTTCTTGCAATAAAGAGGAGAAATACTTGATGCTCAGTGAATTTGAGAACAATCTCATCAACACACAGGAATCGTCGAGTGTCAGCCAAGAGGTTCGAAAACTTGCACAAGAGAGAAAGATCTCGAGCTCGAGTCCACCGCTGCTGGAGCACTGCCCAAACTGCTTCAGAGTAGTGCCGATAGAAGGCACCACAACCTGCGGATTTAGTGATGACTTAACAGATGTGCCAACAAAGACACATGTCTCCAGATCTTCTGCCAAGAAGTTAACAGCATCTAGAAAGAAAGAAAACAAAAATTCATTGCAAAATGATATAATAGATGAAGTGACATCTTCCATGTGAGCTCCGATTACATGAATTTTTAACACAGGGAAGAATGATATTGTGGGAAGGGAGAATTGTCTGAAATTTCACGATACTTTATAAACACAGACAATATATTTACAATATTATGTTATATTCTGAATGTCGTGCAGTATCGTGGAAAGATATAGAAATACTGTAGAGCATTTTGTGCTATTAGGTTATATATCTAAGCATTATTGATGCTGCATTTCATCAAATAACTGAAATATAGTGGATAGATGGCAGCACAATCAAAATCAGTAATCTACCATCTGTTGTCAGAAAGCGTAAAACTGTTTGGTTTTAAAATGCTACGGATAGATGGCGACACGATATTGTAACTATTTATAATTAATTTCTTTCAAAGCAGGCGTGCTTCGAAAACTCTTCAGGAAAGAGCATTTTGTATGTCTAATATTTCATAAAAAATATAATAATAATTTATTGTGTTAGTTCGATAAGCATCAATTCAAATGAAACATCTTATAAAAATTGATAAATATTTAATTTATTCAATTTCATACAATTTACTATGGAATTTCATGGAATAGTCCTAGTGAACAGAACTTTTTAACTGTATATGAGCTGAAACATTTAACAACTGTGTTATTTATGATATTATATAATCATTGTATGTTAACGATGATTGTGAATTGAATGTGATTGATGTAAAATTTGTAACTTATTTGTGCACTTGGTGCTACATTTCCTATTTTGTGAATAAATAAAATTCTTAATTGTTACTATTCATCATTGGCTTCATGTTTTATTTTGTAACATTTATCTTATAAAATTGTGATAGAATGATTTGTGATGGTAAATTTCAACAACTTTAAGAAAACTGGTGCTCAGGTAAAATAATAATTTCTTCCTTAAAGCAACTAATTTTTAAAATTAGTAACTTTGGAATATACGATGATTTCCCCAACTTCATCTTATCTAACATTGAAAAATATGATTGAGAAAAAATAAAAAAAGATTATATACAAAATATGTTGTGAAGATATATTAATTAAGATACATTACTGATGCAATTCACTGACATAGATTTTCGAATTACAAATAAGGAAATAATCAACAAATAATAAAATTGATTTGAACAAATTCAAATTTGAAATATAGATATTTAAAGAAGCCTTTAAAAATGTGGATTTTTTAAGCCATAAGAAATTATTTCAAGTTTATGATAGCACCACATGTATAACAGCATAAAATGTAGAAATTTCTTATTATGACACTAAAATGAAACTTCAAACATCCACAGCATTGAAAGAGTTTTATAGATTCTTAAAATTATTTTTTGCATAGGAAAAAACTTTATATCGAGATTCTGTAACAGACCAGTTTAGTCTAAAAGTAAAATTTATAGATGGATGGCAGCCTGAGAGCCAACCCTACTCCATGTTTACTTCAATATACAAATCTGGACACGTTGGATTGAATAATTTCTGGAAAGTCGTCATTTGGGTGTTGAAGCAATTTTGAGGTGTTACAAAATATCGACTATAATCTGATTTGGAGGGAAAATAGTCAGTTGCTTTCACTAGAAAATTAAAAGGACTATGATGCTACAATTATACTGTAAAATAAATTAGCAACCAAGGTATATGTGAAAAATTTAACTTGGAACATTTCATGAAATTCTTAAAATGCATACTAAAAGAATTTCAAATTCTGAGAGCCTGACATTTCTAATGTTTTAAATTTCAGAAACAATTAATCTGTATTCTTTTGGATTTTAACACTACGAAAAGTATTCTTTAAAAAGTAGATACCGATAGATGGCAGCACGAGCACCAAGCTTACTCCATGTTTAATGCAGTATGCAAATGTGGATAATAGCTTGTGAACGAATCCATTCTAAATAATGACATTTAATAAAAATTTTCTTCTTCCAATGAAGTCGCATTTTAAAATAAACTTGAGAGAAAAGCACTTTTGACACATTAAATGTAATATATATTATACAAATACATTACAAAACATTCATTATAATCGTGACCCAATTTAAACTTCTAAATAATTAGAACTAAACATAATGCTGCAATTAGAGGATTAAATGCAACAAAGAGCTGTGTTGCTACAATCAATGAACTATTGGAAAAAACTTGTAAAAGCTAAATTTGCATGCAGTCCACCAGATTATAACACTGTTAAGCAAAACATACTTGACAAATTAACATCTTGAACAAGCAAATAAAAAAAAGCCCACTTTTGTGATCGAAACCAACAGAATGAGTGCACTTTGAATGTCATTATTTTACATCAGGTAAGGCCATTTCGAGAAAAAAAATGCTACTGAAAGATTCAGAGCTCGATAATTTTTGATTCTAGATGAATACAATATTTTTGCCGCTGTTGTTATTTAAAATGATTGTGTGTGAAGAATATTTTACTAAAAGACTAATGAAATTCGAAAACTGTACAAAAATTTAGTTTTCGCACTTTTTTTCAACAATTTATTTATTATTTGAAGCAACAAATTTTTTTTTATGATATGTAAAGCATTTTCCGAAATGAAACTATATCTATCTCTAACATCTTAAAAATTTACATTTGGTGCTTGCACAATTAGAGCATATATTTTATTATATATTAGAATATACAAATATTCTGTAATTTCAGAATTTTTGGTCTCTGAAAACTAGTTTAATTTACTTATTAAGCAAGAATTTTAGTTGGTTCAGCTAATTTAGTTGACAAATTTTGTCTTTTCATTAAAATACAATCTATAGTAGGAAACTGTTTATGCTTTTTATTATTTATTAAGATATTTTTCACAGTCCATAATTACGCACTATGAAATTTTTTGTTCCGTTACTTTAACTTTTTACAACGTCAAAAAAAAAAAAAAAAAAAAAAAAAAAACAGAATAAACGCAATTGAATTTAAGAAAATTTCCTGTGTTAAAGAATTTGACGAATAATCAACTGAAATCTTCTTCTAGCTCCCTCAGCTGTATCTTAATCAAACTCAATTTTATTCATAAAACTTCAACAAAGATACCCACTAGTTATCTCATAATCTATTTGCCACAAATAGCACTACATACGGTTAAACGCAAGGCGTATCTGCAATTTTTCGTACATTCTGAATGAATTCTTCCTATATTCTTATACATTGAATGCTCTCATTTACATACTGATTGTCTATTTATGAGTTTCCATCTATGTTATTAACTTCCCACTTTGAAATTACACAAGGAGGATTTTAGAGAAGGGTCAGGTAAATTTCAACCAAAGTTACACGACGAGGAAAACACTGGTGACATTACAAGAACCTTCAACGTGAACACGTTTTATTCAAAATGCGATATAACTTGCAACATACATTACACATGGCCTATCTGCAGTACTAAGACAACGCTTAGTTAAAGAAAAGCATTCTTATTATTAAAAATGTATTTTATAAATTTCAATAATTTATAAAATACATTTTTGAAATTAAGATTATTATTTAAAATCCGGTTTTCTAACCCCAATTCATGACCTTCATATCACCATTGTGAAGTTTCCTTTGAGTTTCATATCACCATTTGAAGTTTCCTATACCTTATTCGTATAACTAAGGTATAAAACGTAATTTGAAGAATTAATTGACAAGTCATCTCTCAACTAAAAATTTGGTTCTTAAACCCACATTTCAGACTTAGTACCAGGTCACATCTGTCCTTCTAGCTTCTTTGAGAACAGAACTGTTCTCAATTTAATAAAGTATGAAATATATTTTTAAGTTTTAATATATTTTTAAATTTATTTATATTTTTAAAATATATTTAAAGTTGAATAAGAATTTATGGATTAAAAGACTCATTTCTAAACGTGTTATTTCTAATCTGAAATACTAAAGTAGATAGAGTTGCTAATATGCCAATAAACTCTCTAATTAAGCTGATTGACTTTTACTACAATAAAAATATAGCTTATTTTTTAAACTATATACAAATGCTACGATTGATTATTAGTAAATCTTTAATAAATAATCTAAAGTCAAAATTTTAAATCTCAATTATTTTAAGAAAATGAAAAATCGGGATATTAGAAGAAAAAAAAAATCATTTTCGTAACCTTGGTGAAATAACTGTTTAAAAATCTAAGAAGTGAAAAATAAAAAAAATTACTTTTTACTGTTATTCCCCAAAAATAAACTTTTCCATTTATATGACATTTTTTTCAACACAGAGTTAGCAGGAATGATATTTAGAGCAATGAAAGAATTTTCTACATTTTTTTAATGTTTTTTAAAAAAATTTACGAATCTTTAGGTAAGATAAATTAGGTCCTGTCATTATTATTCATCCATAAATTTTCCACATTCAAATCCTCCGTTTTATAAATGTCTCTATAAAAGATTGCCCCTTCAAAGTTGTCTAACATTAAGGAGAGGAACAACATATTTTTTCACACAATATAACTTAAACCAAGCTATTATATTTGACGTCGTGTCATACAGCAATTAAAGCTACTTATTTCAACTAAAATCTAACTACTTATTGTTTATTTAGCAAATTATTCTAAGATAAAAAAATTAAAGAATTTTTTTCAGCAAATATTAAGCAAGCAAAACTTAACTCAATATCTTTTTTTATATCTTTTTATTTAACTTGATTGATTTTGTATTTATAGAGATGAAATTATGTAGTCAATCGTTCAATCATTCTGATGTGCTAGAGTTTAACTATTTTCAATTGTGAATTTTTAAGGACAATATTCTATTTTAATAATTTGGAAGCTTCATTATCAGTTAATTGATTTATTCAGATGATTTTGATTTCACAGCAATGGCGCCATCTGGTAATACACTGGCAATACATTTAATATCAAAATTCACAGCATTTATGATGAAGAGTCGTGAATTAAAAAAATATCAAGGAATAAAATAAAAAAATGGAATAATAATTAAAGTGTTTTTAATGATTTCACTTTAAAAAACTATTTTATAGTAATTATATTCTGAAGGTTTCATAACACATAATCATTCCAAATTAAAATAGAATCATATAACACAATCATTTCAAATTAAAATAAAGTATATTTATGATTTAAAATTTTCATTTAAATTTTTGATCTATAAATTTAACGTTTATTGCAAAAAAAAAAAAAAAAAAAAAAAATCTTATTTGCATAAATTCTCTTTTTAAAAAAGTGACGTAACACATTATTCATTTCGTACTAACATGCACTGTCTTTTTTTCTTTTTTCATAATAAATATGATTAATGGAGAACCGCTAAAGAAAATAGTGCAAATTTAAGTAAGACAAATAATAGTTTTTATCGTCATGTCTATGATGAAAAACATTTAAAAACTATTTAAAAACTTTATATTAATTAATTAGTGACTAAGATTCTTAATCAAGAATAAAATCACCCATTAAAAAAACAGGAGAATAAGTATTTAATTTCGATACCAATAGTGCATTAATTTTTTTATATCCGAAACGAAACATAGATGTCGCCACGTGATAACTTAAGGAAAATTTATAAAGATATATTTAGTTAGCGTTTTCACTACTAGATGGCACACCAATACAATACTGAATTAAAAACTGGAACGAAAACCGTTGTAAAATTTAAAAGAAACTTCATTTCGAACGGAACTTCAAATTAAATATATTTGCTTAAATTATAAAAAATATATATATATACAAAATTTAAAATTTATCAGACCTTAACAAAACAAGTTCTTATTTTAATCAAATATTTTGTGATCATTTCAATTATCTTTCGTTTTTTCTGAAAGTCAAAGTAAAATGTACATCTTGAAACTTTTAAATCAATAAAGAGTAATGAATTTTTAGCATACCACATAACTCGGTTATTCACTTAGTCTCTCTAATCATAATTTATTACTTTCCATCCTCAATAAAAAGAAATCATCTGTTGTAAATGTGCTGAAAAGAAAGAAACTTTTCTTCACCAGGAGAAAAAAGACAGTTTTAAAACTTATTCAGTTTTTAAAACGAAAATGGACAAAAGTTAGTTGCCATCTAACTGGCCATTATTATTTAATATTTATTACTTAATATTTTTAAATTGCGGGTAAATAAAAAGAAGACATTATGTATTCGACATGATTTTTACATTTTTTCCCTTCGCATTCATACCGCTTATTATTTTACTAATCGTTTAGCTTTATTTTTATTTACTTAATTAAAAGTTTTACTAAATACAAAGCAAAACTTTAAATAAACAAGGGGGGTATATGAACATATATTGTGATATTTTTTTAAACCACAGAAAAGATTAAAAAGCGTCAATTACAAGTAAAAATATATTAATGAAACCAATCTTCGTGTACATTATTGTTAGATTACATGCCATGTATATCATGTGTGTTAAGAAACAAAAAGAAAAAAAGCAGCATTTTTTTTTCAATATTAGTTATTTTTGAAATTGATTTATTTATTATTTTTCGAAAATAGCGGAAACATTCACCACAGCATTTAACCCGTTGATTCATTTGTTTTTGATGACATTTATTTTCTCTACATTTATGTTTAAATAGCATTTTTTTTTATTTTCAACAAATATCTTTTTTGTTTAATTAATCAAACTTTGTAGAATTGTGTGATAGATTTAGCAGTATCAACAAATCGTAGATACTGAGGCATTTTAAATTTGCGGAGAGTAATGGTATTTAATATTCCCCGTTTTAACCCTATTGACGCAAAAAAATACCTACAATATTGTAACAATATCTTCACAATATTGCAAGGCATTCAGAATATCGAACAACATCATAAAGATATCGTACAATATATTCTGCTAACAAAGGCTTTTATTAATACTTGTATTAATCCCGCTTATTGAGTTACTGAAAGATAGGAAGAACAAAAAAGATTAGAATTTTCTGACGAATTTCTCACTCTGGAATAAAGAAGATTAAAATACAGTTGCATATAAATTGCTAAGTATTAAAAAATTTAGTTTTTAAAAAATTCTTCAAAATATAACGCTTTGGTATTATTCTTTTCAACATACACTTCAATTCCATTATAAATGGTATGAAGATGATTCGCTATTTTCCAAAAAGTTTATTTTTCAGGAAATTCCACAAACTGAATTGTTTTATCATAATTCATTTCATTATGCTTCTTATTTTCATTACAAAATGAAACACTGCTACCGATTTTGTGGAAATGTTGAATGTATCGGCTCCATTTCTTTTCTTAAAGAATGCTGTTTTTATTTCTGTTTGGAATATGTATTGAAATAACTCGAGGATTGGGGTGTAAGCGATTCAATTTCTGTTGAAAATTAATACTTAAACCCTAATTCTTAATCGATAACTACCCATATATTTGATTTACCTAATTGTTTGGGGGATATTTAGTGATATAGATCAATTCGTTTTGTCACTGTTTTAACCAAAGACTTCAATTTCTCCTCTCCTACATTTACCCATACGTCTATATAGTTGAAAATTTTCAACAAAAAATTCATTTTCTCTGAGTAAATTTTTCATAATAATGAAAGAAAAATTTCAGGTTAGTGATTTCCTGCAGCTTGACAAATACTTTATTTTGATACATCTTTCATGGGGAACTCTCGTAGTTGGCTTTGGCCTTTTGTATTTTTATTTTTGAGCATTAAATAATTTACCTTTATAAATTACAATGTTTTGCTATTTACTGTATCACAATATGTACAGTATTGTATTATACTATGTTTATTTCAATATAATTCTTTTTATAAATGTAATTATTAGCCTTCTAAAACTCTACAAATGATTCAAACTGTATTTAAAAAGTTAAACAAAATATTTTAAAGACTTTTAAAAAGTTAAATAAATAGTTATGAATTTTGTAATGTATGAAAGCCTACAAAAGTAAGCCTTTGACTGTTTTTCATAAGCTTTTATTCATTAAGAAATTCATAACCGTTTATTGTTAAATTTGGAAGTTAAAATATAGACATTTACAAACGCTACTTATCTTTATTTATATTAACAATGAATGTGCGGAAGTTTCTACCTAAAGCTTTCAAATTTGTCTCATATATACTTTTGAGTGGGAGAATTGGTACTTTTGAGCCAATTTTTAGAACTTTTAATTAAAATTTAATTTTAAAACTAAGCTAAATTTTGTCTTATACCTCGATAAATTTTGGAAATTTTATAGTACAAAAAAGATTTTTACATCATATTAAAATTCAAAAACTTATTTTTTAATAATATCGTTTTTTTTTTTTTTTGCCATATAAATATATTTTCTTGCATCTAACAATTTTTTAAGAAATATTTTAAGTACATTCTTCAACAAGAATCGCTGAAATTCTGAACGAATATTAAATGTACCACGAGCGATAATACAAAAGCATAAAAATTCTGGACGAATATGAAAGTTGTTGATAAAAGTCATTTTTAAAGTTGCAGATATTTTTTCGTTTTGGTTTTACAGCCAGAATTACTATTCTGTATTTTGCACAAATATTTATTTGCAAATGAAATTTCAGCAAACGATATATTTACTTATTCTCGGAAAAATCTGTAAAAGATTTAAATTTATACTTAAGGTAAAATGCCTATTTTTGCATTGTTTTACGTTAGAAATTTGGTTATAGTATTAAAAGGTTGGAAATTACGAAGTGAATTCATTTTTTTTTACGAATTTTGTGGCAGCTGACTGAAAGGGAAATGCCTAATAAAATGGACAGAACTGCGTAAGGCTTCCAAAATAGTATGAATTATATACCTATAAAAATTTGAAGCATAAAATTATTTTGCTGAAGAAGCCATTGGGAACAAGATACTAAAAATATTTAACTAAGAAATTTAGAATTGTTAGGGGAAAGAGAAGTAAAATAACACCGAGACAATTCCTAGTGCAGCTGTTTTCGATAGTAAAAACTGCGAGAAATGGTTTTGGATCTCTTACCTACATGATGGAAGGGATATGTGATAAAATTGCCAGAGCTAATTTCTCTTTTTTATTAGAGCATTTTTGGATATAAAAAAATATTTAATATAATTACGGACATCTCGTTTCTAAGGTGAAACTCTGTTTCAAAACATTTAAAAACAATTTGCATCAGCAAATATTGTCAGACCGAGCATCTTCCATTAGAATAAATCATTTTGTGTGTGCTTGTGTGCATATCAGTGCATTTTAAGCATAATGGCTTTTAAATGAATAAATTTTCAATTAAGTCATTCCGCACAGTATGGAAATCAGTGCGCAGTATTCCAAAAAATGCTTTACCTAATAAATAGTTTACAAATTTTATAGATATCTCGAAATTATACGCCTTATGTTTAAAAGAAATTTTCCATAAGGGATCCATATCAATAAAATAAGTCGAAATCGATAATCATAAACCATGTCAATAGTTGATAAAAGTCGAAAACTACTTTAAAAATTCGCAGCTATTTTTTCACAAATACAAATTATTTGAAAATCGAATTTGCATTTTAGAAGAAACCGAATAACAGTGATACAAAACCCTGCAAAGGCATTGGGCCAAATAAGGGCAGAACAAAACTGCTCTTTAAAATCTCTGAGAATAACAAGTTAAGTTATTTGGTTTGTTTTGGAGGAAATCACAAAGAATACCGCTGGTGTGAAAGTTGTATGGACTTTGTTATTTTAAATTCGTTTATTAATTTTGATTATTTTAATAATTTGTTATTTATTTTTGTAAAGTTATGTGATTTTTAGATCAAAAGGGGTTAATATTTACACATGTTTATAGAGTTCATTAGGAACAGGGATTTTATTCCTAATTCACAAAATTTCAGTTCAAATTCACATGAGTGTAATTCTATCCCCCTCCCCAACAGTAGATGAAATTACTCACCATAGGGATAGTACCACGCAAAAACCCCTGATAGAAAATTGATTATTTTGAAAAAGTAAACTGGTTAAACAAAAAGGAACTGTTTTCACTTCACACTTAACGATATCGGAAATTTGTCTGGGGAAAACAATATCTAAATTTTTCATTACAAAACTTCTTTAGCTGCACGGAATTCACGCACGGACTTCTAATCCCGGATAGTCATCAAAGGCGGTTAATTTGAAACAGAAATTGCATGGAATTCATAAGCATCTCTAATGGGCTGAATGATTCTTGCTCATTGACTCTTTAGTTGAATCATATTGGCCAAACATACCAAAAGACGAAATTGTCTAATTAGATAATAAAGAAAACAAAACAGTTTAGTGGATAACGCATTCTCTTATGTCTTAAAATCAGCAGTATTCCCTTAATTGAATAAATTAATTAAGCATAGTCATTAAATATATCAATGGTAATTTATGACTACGTACCAAATTCAACTCATAATACAGGGTGTTTATTTATTCCCGGACCCATTTTGATGTTTAATGACTCATAACATAATGAAGATCTAAACAAACTTATGGCATTTATTGATGGAATAACTCATATATTTTCCTTTTCAAGTTTGAATATTTTTACTTTTGTAAATATCGTCTGCGCGTGTGGTTCATTTCAGATAATTTCATTTTCCAGTCTAAATATCTGTACTTTTCTAAATATCGTCTGCTTATTCATTGCATTTTTCTCTCTTTTGTTTTTGGCAACTATTGAAATGTTATGTTTACTTTTGATGTGTTTGTTCTATGTAGTACTTTTGAATGTGATGTTTTATTCGAGCGGATATTAAGGAGAATGTATACACCACAAGAGAAAGCACAGATTTTATGGTGGTTCATAGAAACGAAATCGATAGTGCAAGCACAGAGAAATTTCAGAAGAATTTACCAAAAAGATCCTCCATCCAAAAACAGCATCTTGCGGTCGAAAAAGAATTTTCTAGAAATTGGAAGTATCGCAGATAAGAAACGTTCCGGACGTCCTTGCACAAGTGATTTTGATGTTGAGCGTGTCAGAGAGACATTTTTACACAATCCTAGAATATCTGTGAGATCAGCGGTTCACATTCATTGACAAGGGTCATGAAACTTTTTGAGTCTATTTAACCATTTATGTTATTAATCTTAATCTATCTTTGTTATTTTATGAGTTATTAAACATCAAAATGGGTCCGGGACTAAATAAACACCCTGTATATTATTGAAAGGACGTGACCCTTTTTTCTAAACTCTGCTTCGCCATATGGAACAAATGTAATGGTTATTTCCCTCATTTTTTTATTGCTTCTTTTTCCTTTAGGTATTTCGTCTCTTTCTCAAAGAAGGGAACAAAAACTTTTCGAACCTGGAAATAAAAAAAGTATTTAGCCAATAAGTGTAAAACATTTTATAAACTGCTAAACGATAAATCAAAAATAAAAATAGATTAGATAAAGGTCAATACTGGTTGATGTATTAGGCAATGGGTATGCAAATACTATAGCAAAAAAAGTAAAAGTGAAAGAGGAACAGTTGATTTTCATTTCAAAAGTCATGGATACTACGTCATGGATTCATAGCATCAATTACACGAAATTAACTAATTAGAAGTTATTCCAATAATTCAAAGTTTTTTTTAATATTTTTTGACTTGATACTAAAAATTCAAGAAGAATACTAAACACTAAAAATTCAAAAAAATTCAAGAAGACTTCTAAAGAAATCGAGTAACTTCAAAATTATTGTTAATGTCGTTTCCCAAGTTATTTTTTTTAAAGATTGGCAACATTTTGAATGTGGAACGAATGAACATGTATGTAACTAATGAAGTATGGAGCAAATAAACACTAATGAAATGTTTGCCTTATTGTCGGGTGTTCTATGCAAGTCCCAAACACAGAGGAGCACGGGATATATTTTTCCTCATAACTGTATAAATATGAGAATTTCGCAAATGGTACAGTATATAATTTGGAAATTCGAGATTAAGAGCGCAGTACAAAACATACAACTGTGTTATTCACTGATAATTATATTGCATTTTATTATCACCAAATCTATTTATCTCCTTACTTATCTTTTATTTACTTTTTTGTATTATCTATATTGTATTTATTTATATTTTTATCATTTATATATTTTCTTGTTATTTTTATTATTCGTCCTTTTATTCTGAAATTATTACTATCACTTTTATATTTTGACATATTTATTATATTCTCTGCATTTTTAACTCCGTTACCATCTTATTATATTTGCCAAATATAATTATTATGTTTATTCTTATTATTTTATTTTCTATATTCCATATTAATGTTACATTATTATTATTGTTTTCATATTTTGATTTATTACATAAAAATCCTTTTTTTTTCAGTTTTTTTTAGTGATTGACAAAATACGTGGGTTTGAAATGGTTCAAACATAAAAGTTTTATTTCGTCCCATAATAATGATAGGAAGTTTAATTTCACTATTTTACCTCTTCGATAATTTTATATCGATATCGATATGAATCTGAATCGTCTGCAATACAAAAATAGAGCTTTTTAACCATAACTTTGTATGTTCCAGACTTCTTTCACTTTTTTTGCTTGCATTCTAGTTCATGAGTCAGTTAATGCTCGATCAAAATTTATAAATGTTACTGCATTCGTGTTTCTGTTTACTTGTTAATTTAGTGTGAAAA
Organism: Argiope aurantia; assembly: GCA_026543865.1. NCBI lineage: Eukaryota > Metazoa > Arthropoda > Arachnida > Araneae > Araneidae > Argiope > Argiope aurantia. The sequence goes on from JAPMOR010083037.1 coordinate 345,904, forward strand.
TAAAAGTGATGGTTGACTATTAAGAAAGCTTTTTAATTGTTCATTAAGTTTAATTTTATTGTAAATATTATCTTACATAGTCTGGTAGTGTAGGAGTAGGAATATGATCCCCTGTAGGAGTGGCGATTTAAAAGTTTTACTATTTTGAGTTTCTAATTAGAATGACTTCAATTCATAAAAGTTTGAACATGCATTTTCCCGCGTTCGTCATCTTTTGAAAGTTGGGAACATTGGCGATTTTCATGCATTTGCTTTAATATCTCTAATTAGGAATATTCCTACCTAAAACGATAAATACAATTGTTTGTTTTCTAAACATAGTTTGAAGAATTTCTTTGATTCCTTCAGCTAGAAACCAATAAACAGCTTCTTCCTGAATTTCAATGGTCGTTCGTCATTCCGGTGACATTAAACGGCGCTTTTTAAGACTGAAGAAGAAAAGACAAAAAAGAAGAAATAATAATAATAAAAGATTACGATTATCATAACCTCCGGGAGAAACGAGAATCGATATTTGACAGCCTCGGTCAAAAAATAATAGATAGCCGACGTTTTTCCAGCGGCGGTAATTGCTTTGGCGCGAAAATGCGGGAAAGCAAATTATTGTCGACCCGCGAAAACGAAGTGAAGTGAAAAGGGAAGCGAGGCAGAGTAAGATGTAATTTATCATTTTAAGAAAATCGACGAACGCCGTGAGAGTTGTTAACTTGTCTACCTTCAGTAAGCTAGCTTTGTTTGCTAAATGGGAGGGGAGAATGGAACACTTTTTTTTTTAATTTTTAGCATTTTAATCGATATTGATTTGTTCATTTTCGCCCTTGCTAAAGAATTATTTTTATTTGATTTGTTGTTGGTGGCAACGAAGCAATCTGCGGCGGCATCATCGATAAATTGTAATGTCGTTTGGGTAATTTGCATTTTTATGAGATATCGTGGCGATATTGGAAAAAAGCAAAAGAAAAATATATATTTAAAAAAAAAGGAAGTTAAATGTAAATTTTTATTTTTCGTTAAATGCAGAAGTAAGTTTTGCTCTTTTCTTACTTCCAAACAATTCGAAATTGTCGTCTTCTTTTTTTCTATTATTCCAAAGAAAATCTTTTGAATTCTGCGTTGAATTTGTTTTAAGTATTCATAAAAGTAGCTCTGAAAAATAAATTGGTTTTCATTCCGATTGTAAAGAGAAGTCTTTTTGTTTTAGAGACGAACACAATAATTGCTTTTTAAACCAATCTACGCCACGTGAAGAAACGAGAATATTTTTCGAATAAATGTGGCAACCAGCCTTATAAGTGTTTTATAGCTTTTCTAGTTGATTTATTTTAAGTTTTAAAGTTCTTAGATAATAGAATTCGAAATTTCGATTTCATTTTAAATCACTTCTTATAATCACAAATGCATTTTCTAGCAGATAGTTTGAAGACCTTTTGTAACGGTATAAAATATGATAATAGCTTCCAATTATCTACCTATCTATCTATATGCCAGCCAATGAAAAATAATAAAAAAATTCTTTGGAATTTTTTTATTTTAGTAATTTTATACAAACGATTATAATAAAACATGAAATGGAAACATGAAATTCGTTGATATTCTAAATAAACTCAAATAATAAAGTTCTTTTAAAATTGAAAATGAAAAACTTATGGAATTAAAACTTTCAATAAAGTTATCTATTAATTAGTAACACGTATCTAAAATATGATATATAATCGTTAATAGAAATGTATTGCTGCATATGAAATAATAAAAAATAAATAAGCTAAAAATTGTTCCAATTTAAACAATCAGTTTAGCTTACTGTTTCAAGAATTTTGGCAGCAATTTCATCAGT
>JAPMOR010083037.1:353661-365048 GCA_026543865.1 Argiope aurantia
TGGCATAATCTGTGAGATTATTCAGTAATTCACTAGTTTACGTAAATGCACCATAAGCAAAATTACTTTGAAATTTCTTCATATCTTCAAGCTGCTTAGTGAACAATAAAAAGACAAAATGCCTATTTTTTTCTAGCAGACAAACAGAAAAAAAAATGTTTTATGGAACACCCATAATTCGAAAACAATGTTTTAAAATTTCTCTGCCTCAGTATTCAGTTTGCTGAATTTTTAACGTACATATCTAATATTTTTCGACATTCGACATATTGGTACAATCCGTGAAATGATTTGGTATTTCGCTAGTTTGATCAATTTCACCCACAAGCTAAACTTTCTTGAGATTTCTTCTTATCTTGTGGCTGCTTAAAGCACAATAAAAACACAAAATGCCTATTTTTCTAGCATATAAACAGAAAAAAAAATGCTTTATGGAACACCTTAACATTTGAAAACATTTTTTTTTAAATCTCTTCATCAGTATCTAGTTTGTACTTAAACTTTAACATGAATAATTAATAATTTTTCAGCGTTCTTACATACTGGGGCCCAATGCTAATTTATTCAGTACTTCACTTTGTTTACGTAATTGCACTACAAGCAAAACTTTCCGGAGATCTCTTCCTGTCTTCAAACTGCTCAACTCCCGGCAAACTTGCAGCAGAAGAACTGACAGGAGATCGGCCCTCTTCTCATCCATCAAGCACAAAAGAGGTGAAAGAGGTGCACCTCCCCCTTCGTCACCTCTTTGCACCCTTTTCAACCGGGAGTCCATTAATATCTCATTATTGTAAACCGCCTGATTGTACTGGCTTTGTGCGGAGCTACCTATACATCGAGTTTAGTGATTTTTCATCGAGATAACATTTATCAATTTCACGGTGGCATCGCATCCCCCCATCCCATCCCCCCAAAAAAGCAAAAAGGTTTTCGTTCGAAATTAACAGAATCGCCGTTGCCACCGCACAAGAAGATTATTTTGATTTTGGTAGGGAAATTGCATTCGTGCTTTTCATCAGCCCTTCCCACCAGCCATTTTTTCGAATGCTATCGACCAAGTCATTTCGGTTTTTGATATTCGTAATGTGGAATTGGAGGGGGGGGGGTGCGCGTAAAAACTCCGTTCTGAGATTAAAGAGAGAAACAGTTCTTCCGCAACGAAGGAAATCAATTAAAGTGTGCTTCTACTGCTGCTTCGTTTCTTTTACTTCAACGAGTGAATTTGCAGTTTCATTTTATTTATTATTTTTTTGTATACTTAGGTTTGTTTCCATGCCTAAAGTAATAAATACTTATTTGAATTTAGGAAAAGAATGAGTAACAGAATTTTTTTCAGTTCTCTCTCTCTCTCTCTTTTATTACAGAGAGTATAAAAGATTTCATGTATTTTTCATCATAGGGACTCTTTTTAAATAGAAATATCTGCAAACAATTCAAAATTCTGCTGCTTTACAAAATTAGGGTCATATTTATTTCTGTTGCATTTATTTTCAACATTCAATTGTTATTAAGTTTCCAGAGAATGCAATAGAAACTTAATAACAATAGAATATTATTTTTATAATCTATAATAAATTCACAATCTTGGAATTTATTACTATAGATTGCATGAATCAATGTAATAATTTTATTTTAATTTTTTCCTTATTTTTCACATATTTTGTCAAACATTATTATTTATTTTTTTTCATTTCACGCAATATATTCAAAATATTCTTTTTAAAAGGTTTTAAATCTAGACTTCTACATGGATCTGCATTTTATGAAAGAAATATTAGGAATTTCGTAGACATGATTTTTTCTTCTTTTTTTAAAAAAAATAACCTTTCTACAAGTCTCTCAGAGTAAAAACTTTATGATGCTTTTATATAATACGAAGTACAATTTTAGTGACGAGTAGAAAAACCTGTAACACAAATGAAACAAATTCAAGTAACATCTTCCAAGCGTCTCAAGATTATTTATTATGTATTCGCATGTTGCTGCCTACTTTAGGTCGAAAATTGGGGACAACTGCAGAAATATCTGGGGCATAAACACAATAATGTTATGCTTTCCATCCCTCTCAAAGTTATTTATTAAGTATCAACATGATGTAGTTTTGGATATATGATTGGTGTCATCTGCATAAATATTAAGGGCACAGATAAAATAAATCATGTTGCATTTTCCAAACCTCATGAAATTATTTATCATATATGGACACGATGATATAATAGATACAGGATTGGTGGTGTCAGCAGACATTTCTGGGGTACAAATAAAATAACTTTTTCCATGTCTCCCAAAGTAGAAACTTTATTGTTCATTAGAATTATTCATAATATAATTTTATAATGTAGAATTTTGGTAACATTGACAGAAAGATCTGAAGACTTACAAGAAGTTCACTTACAAGTTAGCTATGTATTGCCTACCAAGACAATATTTGAAAGTCAACATTTTACATTAATAAGCTGCTAAAATAATATATGGGATGCTTTATGGATTCTTTTGGAAATGATATAGTTATTGCGTTTACTTTAATGAAATTTGTATTCTTGAATAACATATTTATAATTATTTATAGTAAGAAGTTAAAAATTTGGTATAATAAATTAAAATATGGTACCTTGGAGTTAAAATTTGTCATCTAATAAATGCAGTTAGGGTGTAACTCCTACTAGGAATCGATCCCTGTAAATTCCTCTGGAGAATTCCATGTGATATTGTGCTTATCAAAAAATTATATAAACCGAGATGCTGAGACGGGTCAATCTCTCTCTGAAGCGCTATTCAAACAGCTAGATGATTATTTATAAATCCTTAGTGATTTTGTTAAAGCTTTTATTATAATAATCAATTGTTGTCTGCTGCTGTTGATAATTTCAACAGTCATGCTTAATTCGTGTTTTCCGAAATATTCAGGGAATAATGCATTGTTTCCTATTATCGAGGTTTTCATAAAAGTCTCTGCACATTCATAGAACAATTTACATAACAGAATTTATTCTAACGGCAGATCTGTCCTCTGGGTATGCAGTGAAAAGTGCAAAAACTTGAAAAACACAAATAATGGAGCTTTATTCCACAAAAATAGTATGAAACATAAATAACAAAGTCCAGTGGAAATGTATACAATGATATTATTTACATTAATTAACAACAGGCACCTCTGTTAGAGCATCAGATTGCTAAATAAGCATGAGCACAGCACAATAGCATTCAGATAACCACAAGGAAGCTCACGCTTTGATCAATACTACGAACGGAAGAATTCACTTGATTTGCTTAGACCCTCGGTTTATACGAGTTTTTCTACAAGGCATCAAAGAATCTAGAAGGATCCATGATAGTCGCTCTTAATAGAGATATCCCCGTAATTCATGTATTTTCTAGAATATTCAATTTTATCCCCAAGTTATAGCATTGATCAGATTTGGCATCCATTCTACATCTATTACAATATCTGTAATTCTCTCTTCTTATTATGAGACTAATTGCGAATGAACCAATATTACAGATTCAAAGTTATAAAAATTACAGATAATTATTATTATATAGAAAATATAAGAAACTTCACTGGCATGTTTTACATTAAACCCAAGATAATTCAGTGTTTCCCATAAAATTCGATTTTGCAAACACGTTCTCATTATTCTTTTTTCTATTGCAAATGCTTCAAAATAACATTACAATAAAATTCTGAGAGGCAACTATAGCATTTTCATGGCAAGGTTTTTTTTAAATTTCACAGCGGTCACGTCCATTTCATTACTTTCTATTCAACAATCTTAAAGGCAAAGCAAGAAAAAAGCAGAGAAAAGGGCAAATATCATTACACTCCAAATACTTAATCTGTTTATGGATGTTCCGGAAATTTGACATAGGGAGAAAAAGCAATTCCAGATTTGTTTTCTAGAAAGAATCAGCAAATATTAACTTTTCTATTGTTTCTCATTTCTGCAAATGCTTGGCTAAATGATTTTTGCACAATTAAAAACGCATTTGTTATGGGAAACCCGTAAATTGCTTTTAACAGGTCTAATTTTTTTACGCGTTGACAAAAGGCTAATGATTGTGTCATTAACGAATAAAAACCATTTCTTTTGCTCTCTAAAAGTTAATTATTTTGTCGCAGGGCAACAATCATTTAAGTCTTTTGTTCTGCTTATAATGGGATCGGATATACTTCTGCCACGATAGATCATTGCGATGGCACCTCATATCGTCAATATATTTACATAATTTTGTCCATTTTCTTGTTTAGATTTTCACATATTTTTCATCATTTCTTAGTATATAAAACAAATCATTTCTGCAATTCAGAATCTTTAAAAAAACTGATAATTTTTTTTGTTGGGGACTGACTAATATACTGCGTTGCTCGTCAAAAACAATATGAGACTCGTTTATTTTTACGATCTCCGGGTTTACCTCACAATTTCAGATAACGTCAAGATAATACCGAATTTCAGATTACACCAACATCGAAAAGCTTCATTATATATAAGAAGGCAAAGTTTCACAGAAATTATTGCAATCCTGGGTTTATTTGGCGATTTTTAAACCACATCGGTTAACGACAGTTTGTATTTATTTGGCGACTTATTGTAACTGTTTTAAAGCTAAGCAAGTGCCAAACATTTTCCAGTTTAAATATTTATCTATATGTATTTTAACTGAACAAAAAAAACCCCATTCCCTCAGACTAAGAAATATCTCAATTTCACCAATTTTTGTTTCATAAGAAAAAAGACTCTGACGTTTTCATTCGTCATTAAAAGTGTCATGCCCTCTGTTACTTTTTATTACTTTCTCCTACACGCAATACAGGGAAAAAATTGTAACCGTTAAAAAAGGCGAATTGGAGATTTTGATTAATCTTCACGGCTGACTTTCCCGAGTTCCAAAGCACATATTTAGAAAATGTCTGTCTGTCTGTCTATGTTAAAGATAACCCAGAAAAGCATTGAGTTAGACGGACAGTTTACATGTGAAATAAGAAAGTGAAATTACCTTACCACAAAAACCGTTGTGCAAGTTGAAACAGAAAATATCCTGATGCAATAGCGTCGTGGGAATCCATTTTATCAAAAAACTTCTCCTTTTTACTTTCTCATATGCGTTGTATTGAGTAAGTATTGTAATCGTCAAAAAATTCGAGCTCGAGATTTTGATGTATCTCTTACTTTTTATACTTCTCTGAGTTCGAAAAACACGTTTCTGGAAAATGTACTTCTGTCTGTGTCAAAGGTAACACAGAAACGCATTGAGCTAGATGGTTGAAATTTGGTATACGGTCTTTGCACCAAATTTACAGGTTTCTATCAAATTTTGAGAAACATATGTTCAAAGGAAGTCCCTCTTTCCAAATATGTTTGAATATAAGTTAACACGATAATTAAAAAATGAGGAGAGGTAGATAAATAAAATTTAATACACAGATTTTCTCATCTATAGTGTAGACACCTGTCGAATTTTGAGCCGAATACAACAATGTGTTGACTGTCTGTAAGTCTGTACTTTCAGAAACATGTAAACGAGATAATTCAAAACCGCAACGACTTAAATATATCAGATATGTTATGGGAATTTGTGATTACAAGTGCAGTTTTGTGTCAATCGGTTAAAAAAAATATTTTTAAATACAAATTTATTTTTGAATACTATCCCAGGGATTAATTGCCAAATTACTTGCCAAGGATGACACGACAGATTCAGCCAAAATGCTAAGTTCACGCCAAAAGTTAATATTTTTCTTAACTATTGTACGCCAGTGCCCTGTAAGGTTTTCTATGGATGACATATTTATTAGTGAATATGCAAGACTGTTTTGGGGAGACTAAACCCTCTGGTATGAAAAATCATGCACATCAAATTATGCATGAAAGATTTAATTTATACCAATATTCCCAAAGAACCAGATGGTTGGAAAGACGGCTAGTCACTTGCTTCATATCAATTTACTACCAGCTCACATCGGTGATGACAATGTCAGATACACGATTAAAATTCATTTTCTTACACTCGAAAAAAAATATATAATCCAAAATTCTCTTATCATTCGAGTTTCAGCCATTTTATTGAAATTGGAAGACTCAAATAAGTTTGAAAAAAGATTCCACAGGAGGCGAAGTCAAAAATGTCCCTCGTAATCGAAAAGCAAATCGAAACATTTGTTGCCAGATACCTCGCGAAAAAGTGTCAAAAGGGAAAACTTTTCCCTCTTGAGAAGGAAATGCCTTTAAGGCAACTCGAAAAGAGCGACACCTGGCGTAGCTTCCACACACCAGCCGATTATCGTACGCATGAAAGGAAAGAACCACTAATGACGACATTCTGCAAAAAGTCTCATTGAGTAGTTATTTTAGCAGAAAATTAGATTTCATTTAAAGGGGGGGGGGTCAAATTCTCTCCGAAGTTAGAGCTTTTTTTATTTTCTGGGTTTCGTTCGCTCTTTATATTTTTAAACCTCTTTTTTCCATTTTTGCACTTTTCCATTTTTACAGAGATGAGCTATTTATCAGTATGAGATGGAATGGTAGTGAATATTTAACGAAAATATGAATATTTCATGTGGCTTTAATTGTAAAATATCTCATTACATTGGGGACCATTCACAAAATAAAATTCGCAAAGATTTAAAGTAATCTAGGCTTGTAGAATTTCCTTATTTCAAGCACAAAAATTGAGATGTGAAATTTTTAAAAATGTAAACAAGTATTTTCTGTACATTTAAAGATCACTCAGTGTTTGTCTGCATGTTCGTGTAGATAAATTTACAATGTTTGTAAGATCTTGATTAAGTTTTATATACGTGTTCTTCAAGGAAAGAACATGTTCATTCTGAAATTTTTTAAGTCCAAAAGTTTTAAATATTGTATAATACATACTAAATGTTAATTAAAATCCTAAGAAATTTTTTGGAGTTACTGGAATATACATTTCGAAAATATTGCCTCACGGAAATAATTAAAATTCAACAACAATCTTTTTAATCATACCAATTTTATTTCCAAGATTCTTTTTTTTTAATTATAAGAATGTGTTACATTAAATTTTATAACAATCGTTAGCAATGTTTTGATAGCAATGTAGATGAAAGCAAAACTCATTATCAGCAAAACTGTTCTTAATGAAAGGAATGGAACCTATAATATTGAACTCTTACATGGTATCGTTTGGAGGCATAGAATTAAAAAGCCAATTTAGCTTTATCATATACATATACGGTAAAAAAATTTAACATTATTATTCGATGTTAACCTCCATTGCATCATAGACTGGTTGTAATAAGTTTGGGAAGGACCAAATACGTCAAACATCTATATTCGATAATCGTTGTGAGAATAAAACGCCTTGATAATCGCATGAATTCTTCTTATCATCTCAATAATAGGAATAGTTACATAAGATTTCACGATTATAAAGGAGGGACAGTGCTTGTTTTCAGAACATGGTCGAATATTATCGATAAAGTAATAATAAGTTAAAAAATTAAAGAAAAATAATTTTATAAAGTAAAACATAAGTAAAAAAAAATAATCTCATAAGAAAAAAAACGTAAACTAATCTTACGTAATGATTAAACTACTGAAAACTAAAATATTGCGTCATATTGCACATCAAATTATAGATTGAAGTATGCTAAAAAATCACAAATATTTTAATTTTTTTTTTCAAGAGTAACTTTTCGAACCATAAAGAAGTGAAAAGAAAAAATGCGCTCCTCTTCCAAAATATACTCCATTCTCAGCAATACGATGATTCTTTAGAATGGAATGGAAATAACAAACACCAAGACTTATTAACAAATGTCGATCTCCACAAAATGTTACTGATAGCATCTAAATATAAATAGATAATAATGAAGATGGAATTCTAATAAAAAATAACATTGGATATTTTTCATGCAATAGATTTGAATTCTAAGTCAGTGGCGGCCTCTTAATGGGTGAGAATTTTGATAACATTAATCAACTGATGGCAATAACCGAATTGGGTAAAATCAATTATATTTGTTATCTATATTTGATATTAAAGATTTTCCTCAGAGCTGTACATAATTTGTATAAAAATATTAAAATTCATAAACTGTTGTTGAATATTATTGTTGCTTGTAAATTATTCATTAACAATTCATTTATATATGGTTCATACATTTGTTAAATGATACTGCTAGCTGCGTTTCAAAATGTCAAGAGCTTGGCTTTGGTATTCATTGAAGGATTTTCTACAAGACATTTATCTTCATCAAAATTAGCAATATTTATTACTTGAACACACACACACAAAAAAACAACTTTAGGATTTTTCAAATTTTTACTAAAAATATGGTTGGAAATTTAGAATTGTGCCGCAAGGCGATGTTGACTCATTTTAGGTTAACTTTTATACCTGTTAAGAATTTCGATTTTGTCTTTAATACTGAAATCAAGTTTTTTTTTTTTTTTTCATTTTTATAAATGTTGTTTTTGTAATTCCATCTCTGGTTAGCAATTGTTTATTACTTTTCAAACTACAACTTACCCCTAACTGCATCGCTATCTTTTTAATACAATCCAGACCGCTCTAATCCGAATAAAAGGATGTGAATACCATCTCATGGGGAAAAATTATAACAAAATCTTTCCTTCCAAGAGAAGTAAGAAAGTTCACCAATCATTAGCGATGGTAGAAAAATAAATGATAGATCAGTCCTCTACTTTAGAGCTAATAACATTAAATGATTTAGTGATCATACTAAATTAATATCTTTAGAATCGTTTGAATTCGTCTGTCGAGGATAAAGTATTTTGATGAAATAAAAAATGATAACATTAATCAGCATCATATTAAGCGATTGTGAAGATGTCGTTTTTTAGCCTTTCGGAACTAATCATTTCAGTGAGATGTATAAAATCAGGGATGATTGCATTCAAAGCTTGAATACATAACCTCTTAAAGGTATGTATCCATTAAATAATTAACGCACTACCTATTTCACAAGAAATCTTTGAAAACGAGAAAATATGTATCATTACTTCATATTTATATAGAGATTATAATACTTACGGTGATACCGTGTTTTACTGGCCAATCGCCTATGGCAGGTCGTTCGTCAGTAGGAAGAATTTGTACTTGAGCAGGTGATTCCAATTAATTTTAAAATTCATCTTTTCTTTCATTTTATCTAAACAAGAGAAACTGCGATTTTATTAATTTGTATGAGTATCTCGAAATTTCTAGATAAGTGTTTATTAATAAGAATACTATCCAAAGCGTCAATAAATTTAATGAAATAATACTGAGGAATAAATAGAATTTTTAGTTTGTAATTTTCTAAATTGTATTTACCTCATTCTTTGAATGACCGTGATTTTACTATTTATTAATTATTATAATAATATTTAAAAAATTATTTTGAATTCTTTAGAGTTATTATATTTAACTAGAATATATGTTCTTCTAGACCTATTAATAATATCTCCCACAGTGCCTCATTGCCACTGATTAACTAACGAAAGTTGCAGTAGAAAATATCATACTTATTATAGAATGCTTTATAAATAAAATTACTATAATTTGTAGAGCACTTTAAATGTAAATATGCAGTAAAACTGAAAATAGAGGAGCAAAATTCTGTGAACTAAAAAACGTTACAAACATTTAAATCAAATCTAATAATTAAAAATGAATTGAGACAAATGTGATATATTAATAGAAAAAATGCTTAAATAAAATAATAGAAATAATTTCCAGTTGTCCTATGAATGAAAAATATTAATGAGTCAACATAATAATAATATCAGCCCTCAGCTCATTGATCTTTTCTGCAATCTATCATAAAAAATGTAAATAAAACGTGAGATTTACGATCCCATTAAAATAACTAAATTTTATTCATATTTAATTTTATTCGTAAACTTAAAAGAACCTCTCTGAGTTGCTAGGAACCAAAATAGAAGTTAGGATATCATATTAGAAGGTATATTTTTAAATTTCGTCCAGCGTTACAGACAGTGTTAAGAAATTACGTATACTGATTGATCCAAAAGAAATATAAATAAAGCTCACTGTTTCTTTGACATTTCTTCACTCATAAAGGTTAATAAATTAATATGGTGAAACTTAAATATGAAGTTTGCTTCTCATTTATGAATTTTTATAATCTTAAATCCATTATAATCCACTGAATGCACATAATCTTGAATCCATTGGAATTTATTCATCTAGTTATTTTACCCAATCATTTTATGTCCCTTTCCCATGAGTACGTAGTTGAGAAAAGGCACATCTCGATATATTAGCTCTCCCTTCGCTTTGGCTTTCAACTTTTATGGCGATACTTGGTTAATGAATCCAAGCCTGTTAACGTGTCCTATCTTCTTAGAGTGGGATGGGGGGGGGGGGTGTACATGAACTGGCGATGTTTATTTTGTATCAATTACAGCAACCGCATTATTATCTGCAGTAACCGATCTTAAGAAAAGACCCATGACAGAAAAAGCATTATGTTATAGTCTTACTCACTTTTTTTCTGAGTATTTTGGTCGAATGAAAGGGGAAAGAGTAATAATCAATCAAAAATGATATTTTTAATCTGTTGTTAATAATAGTAATTAAACTAAGATAATAATAATTATTATAGCTCTTCAAACTTGAAAATTGACATTACTTCTGATTCATTCCTTTTCGAAAACTGCTTTGTAAAAGATACGGGGATTAATAAATGACAGTTTGATAAAAACCTGTTTAAAATGAAATGATTTCAAATTATCTTTTAAAATTATTATGTTATCTGTTCAAATTATCTGTATTGATTAACAATATTTTATGAGTAATATTCAAATAGATATGATAGATTTCGATCTATATAAATAGCATTTTCCGATATGCTTTATTTCAATGCCAGATCGTTATCGGGCATTGTGCAGCATACTGTTCAAATGTTATATCAACAGAAGTCATATATTTGCAATTTGTCATCAACAAATATCATATACTTGTAATTGTGACTTGATTAACACAAATGTTTGAAAAACACTTGTACATGCTTGCGAGTAGACGATTTTTTTCTGTAAAATTATTCATCGCCATTGTGTGATAAATACTAATATCTATAAAATATTTTTTACTTTCTAGGATATGAAATAAAAAAAATTGAAAGTAGTGTTATTGTTGAAAATTTCGACATCAGAGTTTCAAAAAATGACCATGTTTCAAAACTCCAGAGAACACATTTTTAGAATTAAGTATGTTTATGAACACAATAATTCAAAACCGCTTTCAGCTAGTCGGAAGAAATTTGATATGTGCATTTTGTATCAAATTAATAGTTCTCTCTCAAATTTTGAACGATGTCCAGTTAAGAAATTTCTGTATCTTGCCATCAGAATACAATACACACACTAACTTTAAAAAAA
>JAPMOR010083037.1:365058-377945 GCA_026543865.1 Argiope aurantia
ACTTTTACATGCGGGTAATACATGTATATTTATTTCCAAACGAAATTTCTTCTGTCTGTCACTGTGTATCAGTCCATATTTATTTCACTTCTTCACTCAAGGACACATATTTATTTCAAGTGAAATTATTTTTATCAGCTATCTGCTCGACTCTCTCTCTCTCTCTCTCTGTGTGTGCGTGCGTGCGTGTGTGTGTTCAAGAGTAAGATACAAATATTTCCCTAGGCGAAAATGTTCAGCTCTACCACTGTGTGATAGCCCTCACTTCTTTCACTTTTTGTACACAAGTAAAACACAGATATCTATTTCCAAATGAAATTTTTTCTGTCTTCTCAAAAGCCATTAGCATGTCAACAAATACATTCTTAAAGAATTTCTCATTAGATAAGCTGGGGAATTCAGTACTTTCAGATGCCTTTTATCACTTCAGCAATCAGACACTGATGTGACACTGAATGTGTTCTACATCTTTTGTTCTCGAGTATTTTGATAGAATATGATTTTATTCGCTTTTCTGATAGTATCTTTCTAGTTCAGATAAAATTCTATTTTCACGGCGACTTAATTTTACTTCTTTCACAATAATCATAAGTATAAATCTTATTATTTTTTTATATATTTCCTGTAATTTATTCCGATTTGAAAGCTAGTTTGCCTCTCTTTAACCAAGTATTCGACACAATTGATAAATTTTGGTCCTTATGCCAAACAAACATAAGTCCATCGCAAGTCGATTAATTAATCGATCGCATTTTATTATAAAATTAAATAAATGTTGTAATTAATATCATCTATCAAACAAATGGAGTTTACAAATATGGCATTGTCAAAAAACCTCATTCTTTTTTGGCCAGGTATTGAGCAGCTACAATTAGGGGATGGCCCCTCACTTAACTGTAATTAAATTTTTTCCAAAGCCGCTTACTTCGTCTGTCGAATAAGGCTTCTTAAAATAAGAACTTAAATACGATTCTCTTTCTCCTAAGAAAACGAACTTGGAACAACACTGGGACTTATCAAGGGGTGATGGGGCCGGGGGTGTCTGTGACTACATGAAGTGTAAAATTTTCGAACGCTCCACCAACTTTTACCCCCTCCTAGAGAAAACACCCGAGTTTTGCTGTTGCTGTTTTACTTGCTTACGGCTCTACGACAACTTCGAAAACGCATTAAGGTCTTAGTTAGGAAGATTAGTAATATTACTTTCTTGGGGGGAGGGAGGGGTGCAGAAGCGTTCTTTTCTTCTTTCACGTCCCCTTTTTGTTCTTTTTTTCCTTTTCTTCGAATGTTCCAAACGTGTGTGTTGATATATATAGCTGTGGTTGCGAGTTTTAATTCTAATGATTAAGTCCGTCCGATTATTTTTTCGTTTACTGTTTTCACTTTAAACTGGCTACGGTTCGTACCTCGCTTGGGTGGTTTTCAGTTAAGAATTAGATGAAGAAAAACATTTTTGTTAAGTAGTTTGCAATTCGTCGGAGGAAAAGAAACTACCCTTAAATTACATTATTAGTTGTTTTTTAAATTTCCTTTCTATTAATCTTGATTAGCTGCGGATACTACATTTAATCGTCTTTAAGATAAAACAATGAGATTAGATTGAGATTTCAGTACTTAATAAGTAAGCGGATCTGTATTAATTTCTACATTTATTTTCAAATATTGCTACAACCAGTTTAATTTATATTTGTTAGTAGCAATTAGTTTTCTTCGTAAAAATACTTTCTTTTATTTTTTTGTTATAGTCAAAGATAAAATTTTATGTATTTCGAAAAAGGTTTGATTTCATACCAAATAAAAACAAATGATTTCTGTATAAGAAATTGCTGTATCAAAATCTAAACAGATAGTACAAAAATCTAGACAAACTCTGATTCAAATAAGAAAACCAATTGGAGTTGTCTCCCCAAAACTTTCTCGCATATCTCCTAATAAAAGTGTTAAATCTTCTGTCTACCACATGCAAAATTGTGGTCCATGAACAAATATGTGAACGTCATGAGTACACATTTATTTTCTGAGTTTCGTAAATGTGAGTTTTGTGCTTCATAGTACAGTAAAGAAAACCAATAGCTACTTGTGTATTGTTAATTGTATGCCGTTGGTGAGTAAGATATACGAAATAGCCTATTAATGTATTATCTTTGGCGATTAATTGCTGAGATACGATTAATACACAATTCCAGAAAACCTAACATGCATTTTTGGTGTCTTTTCCCGGACAGATAGAAATTGCTGTTTCACATAGAACTACAATTGTAGTTACAAGATCACATACCAATTTTACATTATTTAAATCCTCCAAGTCATCGCTTTAATATCTTTTTGAAGATGTAGAACGTCAAACCTTGACGATTCGGTAGCAAGCTTGATACTATCGACACTTAAGAAATACGTTAAATACGTGTACCAAATTTTATAAATCTAACTTAGAATTTGTAGCTATCTTGTTAAATTATTTTCAGACAACCGAACAGCAGACTTCTGAATAGACTTCGTGCAAGATTTGACATAAATCAAACTAATTAATTAATTTTGCGAAAAATCCATATACCATATTTCATCTGTCTTACTTAAAAAAATTTTTTTGAGCTATCGTATTTATAAATAGAAACACATAATTCTAAAAATGTGTTTCTCGAATTCAGGGACATCTGAATCAGAAAGATTTGTCAAAATCTTGAGTTCGAATTTTTTGACAATTACCTTTGTACACTTTGCATATGAGAAAGTTAATTCCCCATGGGGGGAGGGGGATCACCTCATATAGAAGAATGAGAAGCGTCCAGTATTGTGGTTGGTTTTCGCCACCCGGTGAAGAGAAAGGGTGTGGGGTCGGTTACCCCCTACTGATAACAGGATGTGTCTCCCACTGGAGGGGTTGTACAGTGGCCGGTTATGGCCCTTAGGACTCAACTTTAGTTCCCGCCAATGTTGCCTCTGTGGCCAGACAATTCAGATTTGGCCGTGTGCCTCTGGGCGTTTCGGAGGAGTCACCTTGCCATTATGAGAAAGTAAAAAAAAAGTGCATGTTTTAGTTACATCCAATGAAGATATTTATTTTGATATATGATATCTACCTGAGTACAAAATGCTATAAATGTATCTACGAATTGTTGGAATCTAAAAAGTATTATTTTAATTTGTATCTGCTTTCAGAGTTAAATCCATTGTGAGTCATCCTGAAATACTATTTGAATTAAAAATGACCTTGAATTTTTTGGACAATTCCAAAATAAAAACTCTCCGTTTTTTTTTTTTTTTTGAAGGAAAATTAAAATAATAAATAAGAAACAAAGAGCATTTTATTAAATTGCTTTATCTAAATCTAAATTAATAAAACATGGCCACAGTGTACGGACGAACTCTCTCATATCTTTTTAATATTATTAATTTCATTTTAGTACGTTTTTCTTTATTTTTAATAGATGCTTTCTATTTTATTTAATACTCAATTTGTTAAAATTTTTTTATTATTAATGTGAAATTTAAACTTATTCATCCATATATTCAGTTGAATATTTGTACATGTTAAAATCAGGAGTGTAAAAAAAAAATCTGATATTAATGCCGTAATAAGATTTTCCTTAGAATATCACTTTTTCATTTGCATCCACAATAATTTGTAGCAGAATGATTATGTTAAATTCATCGTATCAAATCGTGTCAAATATGCTGAAATTAAAAAAATGCATTTCATATTCAGAGTTTATCAGCCCAAAAAGTCAATAATACAGCTGAATAAGCCAAAGGCGGATAATTTAGAAAAAATTAGATTGATTCGAATATAAATTCTAAAATAAGATTTTCACATACACTTCCGTATACCCTTTAATTTAAACGCAGGGTTATTTGTAAAGATTCCATTAAATTCATATTTCCATTTTTAAGTAAAGTGAAATTTTAAATAAATCTAATTACTATACTAATAATAATTAAAAGCAGTAAAACCAATATTCCAATTAATAAGGTAGTCCACAAAGATGGCTATTACAGAATGAATTCTTTTTAAGTCAGTAAGTTTATCCATTTAATATTATTTCCGACTTTTCAATGGATATAACCTTTATATTGATCAAGAATAATCGAGTTTTTCATAATTACGCGTATACATGAAGGTAAACATGTAGAGTAATTAAAGTTCAACTCAAGAACTGATTCAGGAATTTCGATAGCTCATCAAAGCCATTCAAACCCTATATTTCGATAACCCCATTCATTCGGGAAACACAGTTACTACGAATCAAAAAAGCTTTTTGATACAGAGGAAATCATACTACAGTTCTAGGCTTAACGACGTCTATCTACAAAATAGTCTCTAATGACCATTCATCCTGAAAGGCCATTCCGAGAAAGCGCATTAAGCCGAGAATTCAGGAGAGTGACCTCTTGATGGCCATTTCTCGTTAAAAACAAATGCCGCATGCAACCGAAACGATGATTCGGTCCGCATTACTTGCAATGGAACGCGTGGCAGTATTTAACGATATTCCTCTTTGGAAATTAAGCCAAATATCCATCCTTAAATTCAAGTCGAGAATTCCGGCGGTGAGCTAATGTCGACCATTTAGTGGCGAACTATCCCAGGCCTTCATTATCGTCTGGGGAACGATTATTGCTTGCCGGGGACCCCTCGCATCTTTATCGTGCGCATTGCATGCTAATTAATGGTTTGACTTACAGCAGTGGATATCGCCTGTCAAGAAGCAGCTCATAAAGGAACCAGGAAACTGAATCGTCATACTAGTAACGATGCTTATAGGTTGCATCTAGTTTGCTTCAATTTTAGATTGCTGTGATGTAGTTTTCTGTTTTCCTGTAAAAAGGTCGAGTTTACTAATATTACGGCTTACTTAGGACTATTGTAATTTTATTGGTGTTTTGCTTGCTGCTTCAGCGTGCGGCACAGCATGCAAATTAAGGAGTTGACTTATCTGCGTTGGATATTATGCCGAGAAATCATTGAAAAAGGAATTAAGTTACTGATATTGTTAGAGAGACTTCATAGACATTTTAGAGTCGAGAAATCCCAATAAGTTCTCAGTATAAATATGCTATATTCACTCCAATGATTTATATTTCTTAACTATCGTTTCCTAATACCTTGCAAGGTATTCGCAACCTTACCTAATTGCCATAATTTTATATGGAGGAGAGTATGCAAGAAAATTTCTGAGAGACCATTCTCACTGGTTTTATCTCTTTAACATGTCAAGCAGACGAACTATTGGGTTGTTCGGAAAGTAATTTGGTTTTTTTCCCGACAGAAGATTTAATTGTATTTTTTTTGCACCCAACTTCACATTTAAGCCGTATAATTTTTATATGCATTGAGAGCTAATATAGCAAGGCTTGTGTGTGAAAAATTCCAATTCATTCTACGCAGTAGTTTTGGGTTGGTGCCCTTTTAAATATGGAGAGCGATAAGCAGCATTTTCGACATATCTTACTGTTTTACTACAGAAAGGGTAAAAATGCTGTTCAAGCCAGAAAGAAATGGACCGATGTGTATGGAGAAGGTGTGTTGACAGTACGCCAGTGCCAGAACTGATTCGCTCAATTTTTTAGACGGTAAAACCTTCACCTCCAATGAGGAGGTCAAAAACCACCTCGATCCGTTTTTTGGCAGCAAAGACCAAACATTTTATGAGCGTGGAATGATGCTACTACCAGAAAGATGGCAAAAGGTGTTGGACCAGAACGGCCAATATATAATTTAATAAAGTACTCGTTTATTATACGAAAACTGTCTTTCATTTCCACACACACACACACAAAAAACGAAACTACTTTCCGAACAACCCAATATTTTAATGTTCTTTTCCGTCTTGCCCTCAATATCCGTCTTCTTTGACATGCTGCCAACTAGAGATTTATATGTAGTTGTGATAATATTGTGAGCATTTATAGTGTATTATTGTGTGAGTTCCAGATTAAAACTTATTAAAAGAATATAATTTTTAAATATATGTTGTCAGTTAACAAGAACTTAAGTATATGTTGTCAGTTAACAAGACTGTATGCAGATTTTATTGTTAGTCAATAGTGACTGATGTGACCTCAACGAAAGGCAGTCATGGATGACTGACGCGTTTCGAACGAGAAATTTACTGTTAGTCAATGGAACTGACATGGTGCTTAATGTGTTAAAATTCAACTTTCTAATTTTTAGAAGATTAAATACAAAAATAAAATTCTAAAAGAATGCATAAGAAATCAGATGGTTGAGGTGGAGAATACAATATGACAAACAATAATGATTGTTAACTTTAATTGGCTATATTGGAAATTGCATTGAAACATCTGATTCCATAGAAAATGCGCAAAATTCTTACAGTTCCCCAACTGTACACACTTTTCGTTGATAATGTATTAACTGGAGAATTTTTGAAAACTGCTATACAATCGCAGCGGGAACGGAGATTCCTTGACGAATAATTACAATTTCGTTGTTCTCAAACTCTTGTTCGTTTTAACTTAGCAGTCGAAACTTTAAATGACCATTGCTACAGTGCTGATCTAACTGGCCATGCTTTCCCTGTTTAAACTTATTTTATGTGCTTTAACTTCGTTTAACAAAGCACACGTTGCGTTTTGAACATCCTATTAATGATGTACAACAAGAAAACTGATGTAACAGCCTTTAAGCAGAACATTTAACATCTCAGTTTACTAACATGCACAAATACTGGGCCAGTTACTGACAGGGATTTCCCTTCCCACCCCTTATTAAAAGAATATACCTCTACTCTGATCACCAGATGGATTTTTAAATTCTATTCAGTTACCTCATGTGTAATGGATAATTTGAATCTCTATTAGCACTAAAGTTCAGTAATATTTTTGGGATAATTTCTCTATATTGTACAGCAATTAAAATATCGAAAAATATTTTAGAGATATCGTACAATATCTTGAGCTAATAGGATTGCTATGGAAGAAAAATGAAAAAGTCACTCCATGAGAAATGTTGATTACAAACTGAATAAGCTTCTAATGGATTGAAAAGATGAGAAAATATCTTCCTGCTTCTCTAACCTACGTCTTAAGAGATTTTTTAATTTCTTTATATCATAAAGAGTAAATTTTTCCCTGCAGGTCTCTCTATTTTGAACAAAAATAAAATCCAAAGAAAGAATTGTCACTTTTTATAGTGTGCAAATTCCTGAAATCCTTGAACTTATAATTGGCTAAAGCAGCGATTCTCAACCTGTGGGGAGCGAGAATATCCAAGAGAAAATATTATTTTAAAAATTGATTAACTGACTGAAAGGAAAGCACACATACTCATAGAAAACAAAATACATTTCTACATATTTAATAATTTATTAAAGTAAAACTACTTACTAAATCAAAACATACTAAAATAAAAACAAATTTAATAATTATTAGTGACTTCCTTGGGCCTGTCTTGCAGAGCAAAGTTTTTCGAAGGAAGGCTTAGTATTAAAAATAGCCACTCTTAGTTCTGTTTCTATATTTTGTCTTCAAAGAAGCCACAGCAGAAAATCCAGTTTCACAAAGGTATGATGTTGAATGATGTACTGACTAGCGCCCTCTAGGCATGAACTCTAGAAAAGACAAGAACGAGAGACGCCATGATGGGTGGAGAAGTGATGTGAAAATGGTGTAGTGTGGTAAACGGTGTCTGTGATGTGTTTCAAGGAATATGGCCTCCTGTTAACAAATTCAAATGCTGAAACCACTTTATATATATGTATGTGAAGTGTGTAAGTAATTACCTATTAAAAAATATTGCACTAAAAGGTTGTTGACCATTATTGCTCTTAAGAGAAGTCACAATGGTAATAGAATGTGAAATTTCCTTGTTTTTAGTGCAGAAAAAATCATCCTTACTCCTGCCCAAAATTCAAATAGTGATTTACACTAAATTGTCTTTCAGTTTCTCCACTTGTCGTGAAGTGTATGAATTTTTCTTCCTCATCAAGTGAGAGTCCTTCGGGAGTCTTATGAAATGGATCCCTAATCCACTCGTAACTTGCTATCAGTTTGTCGTCAGCATGAAAATACGTTTTAAAATTCTTTGCCAGCATGGCTAAATGATTTTCAATGGTTACAAAAACAACTTTTACATGTTCTTCTTCAGCCTTGTAAGTTTTAGTACAATCATCCACATTTGCAAACATTGTTAGGTTTTTTTGCTTTAAATTTCTGCTCCACAATTCCAGTTTTCTACAAAAAGCATTAACTTTATCACTCGTATTCAACATATGTGTATTTGCTCCTTGGAGTTGAAGATTCAAGTTACTTAATTTCTCGAATATGTCGACCAAATACCTCAATTTCATCACAAATAAACCATCGCGAAAATTCTCGGCCTCCTGTCTGTTTTCTTCTTCTAGGAAAATGGCGATTTCTTCTTTTAACTCCCACGTGATAACCATGGTGCCTCGCAATAAAATAGTAACACTGAATGTACTGAACCCATGTCTTTACAAAATGCGGAAAAGATTCTCGATTTCAGGGGTCTCATTTTTATATAATTTACTACGGTTACAATCGTAGTTAATACAATATTCAAACCAGAACACATTTCTTTCGAAGTCAAAGCTTCTCTGTGGATCGTGCAATGTGTGCACTGAGACGAATTTTGTTTTACAAGTACTTGTATTCCTTGGAATCTTTCGGACATTGAACGAGCACCATCGGTGCATATTCCGACGCAATTTTTTCATTCTATGTTTGCCTCGTTCATAAAATCATTTAAAATAGCAAATAATGCGAGCGCTGATGGTTTGAGTTCTATTGTTTGCAGAAAAGTAGCTCTTCTACTGCTGACATATTATCACAAATTCGAACATAGGCAATTAAATGAGCATCTTTATTACTGTGTGTTGCTTCGTCAATCTGTATTGAAAACAATTTGTCACGCAACTTCGAGAAAAGCTGACACTGTACATCTTCAGCCATATCGCCAATTCGACGAGCAACAGTATCATTTGAAAGAGGTATGGACTGCAATTGCTTTGAAAAGTTATCTCCAAACATACTTTCTACAATCTCAATTGCTGCTGTCAAAATAAGCTCTTCACCAATGGTGTGAGGTTTTTTACATCTGGCTATTTTATATGAACTTTGTGAGATGCAATTAAAGCTTATTTATACACAGACAAAGTTTCTTTAAAAAATAATTTTTGCTTTTTATATGTTTTTAATTTTAATTCGAAGAATTCTCTGGGTTTGTTGAAGTACTCACTATGAAGCGTTTCCAAATGTTGTTTAAGTTTATTAGGTTTCATGCTGTCTACGGCAGATATTTTTGAGCAAATGATACACATGGGCCTTTCTTCTTCATTTACTTTAGTATTGGTAAACCCCCAAATTTAAATATTCTTGAGAATATTTCCTTGACTTTATTTTCGGAACCACGCCCGTCTGTGTACTTGTTGATGCTTGACTATCGTCTGATACTTGCTTACTTCCGCTTAAAAATTTATTCATGCGTTGCATAAATCTGCTGCCATGGATATTTAATATGGTGAATTGCAATTAACACGAAAACATATATAACATACAAATGCACGATAGATTCGATAGCGAAAAAAGGATCGACTCGAATGAGACTGGCTGGAATTGAAACTTGCGTTTCTTTCTTCTTATGAGAAAACATTTGCTCCGCGCATGCTCAAGACGGCATCGGTCGTGTAGATTCCCTTCCACAAACATTGCTACTTTTTTCACTTTTGTATTGCCATGCTTCTGTTTTATTTCTTTTGGTATTCGAAAAAACGTATTCTCAGTTTCTAAATTTAGCTCACCCCGTCTAGGTTAACCTTCATTAACGAATTTTTCTTTCATATTCTTTTAACGTTATCTCCCTGTTTGGCTTTCATTTTAAATATAATATTTAAATTTTCTCCGCTTTCAATCGCTTCATCTGTTCACCGCCCGCTTGTCCAAAATGTAAGATGCGGTTTCTCGCCAACGTTGGGACGTTTTTACTCTTGTTTTGCCAGTTAGTTAAAAATAATTTAAAAACAGAATCCAAAATACTCAATATACATTATTGTTGTATACATTTTATTGTAAGCGGGGGACGCGATGAAAATTGTGATTGAAAACTGAGCCAAAAATATTGAAAGGTTGAGAAACGCTGGGCTTAAGTAACATTTGCAATCAACACTCCTTGAGGCTTTTTCCTATATCAAAAACAGCCTTAATTTATTTTAAATTCCAAAAACAAACAAAAGAAGTTTTGAAAAATCGGATCAGTGAAAAAAGTGCTAAGCTCAATCAACAAATTCAAGAAAACAAGCATTTTTGAAAATCCTCTCCTTCCCAATTTAAAATTGGTCATCTACAGAAAGGACCTCCCTTTAGCCTTCAAGCTTTGCAAAGTTTTAAAGTCAAAACCAACCAGTTTTGACGAAGAGATGGTTAGCAAGCAATATTTGTTATGTTCTCATTTGGGGAGAATTTACATATCAGTGAGAGTAGTTCCTCCAAAACTTTCTCGCATAATTCCTAATAAAGGTACTATGCCAGAGAACGTCTTGCACGTCATTGGCGTACAATAGATACAAAATATTAACTTTTGGCGTGAATTTAGCATTTTTCTTGAAACTGTCGTGTCATCCTTCGAGAGTTGTTTGGCGATAAATCTTTGGTATGCGGTTAATCGTATTCGAAAATCGAATTTGCGTTTTTACCAAGTTTTCCCAATGAATTGAAACTAAACTTAGACTCAAAAACTTGTAGTCACCGAATTCGATATATATATAATTCAGTGAATTTTTCAGTTACAGGTATCTGAGAGTTCAGCCAGATAGACGGTCAACAACTTGTTAGATTTTGTCTCAAAATTTGATAAATGTCTAACGCTATTTACTTTAAATTTATATATCAAATTTTGTTAATGTAGCTCTCTTCGTTTTGAAATTATGTTAATTTATATTCGAACAGCCGGACAGACAGACTTTTGGTGAACGGATTTTGTTTCAAAATTTGATAGTAATCTACCAATTTGGCATAAAGACCGTATACCAATTTTAGTCTTCTACCTTTAAGGATTTTTAAGTTATATTTGTCACATGCAGACAGACAGTAGGACAGTTTCCAATAGGTTTTTTTTGAACCAAGGAGGTCTAGAACGTGGAGATTCGTCAAAATCTAGTGACGTTCGAATTTTTTCAGAGATTATTATACTTTCTCTATACTAAGTATATGAGAAAATAAAAATTAATAAAAAAAAACATAAAATGAAATCTACGATCGCAAATTTCAAGTTATCATGCGATAACATTATTATTTTTAAGTCATTATTTGTTTTAGTTAATTTAAGTCATTAATCAGTTTAAACCGATTTGAAACAATCACGTGACTGCTCTATCGGTCTATATCCCTATATTATACAATTTTTTTTAAACTTTCATTTTCAATTTTTCTGGCTGGCAAACAAATTTTGGAGCTTGACCGATTTTGAGATGAAATAACAGCTATGATGTCATAGTTCTATGTCAACCTTTTAAAAACTGTCTGCTGTCAAAGACGCATACGTAAATAATAAAACAATACTGGTAAAAGCAATCTCAAAATTATATGGATAATAACAATATTCATCTTTATAACCATCATATCAAGAGAATTTGTATATTTTGCATTTTATACATGTGATGAAACTCTAGGAAATATAAAATCATTGCTCATTCTAAAATTTTAGAATACCTCTTCCCGTCCAATTCTCTGCAAATAACATAGCTAAAATCTAACATTTATAACTAAAAGATATTAAAGATTTTGATATTGCTAAACGAATAAAACGTAACAAATCCAGAATTTTTGAAAATTTATCGAAGAATGGTATTGCTATTGCAAAACAGTATTTAGATCAAGAAGGATAACGCGGTGACAAAATAGAGTTTCGCCAGAACTTTCAGCCCAAAAGAGGTGTGTTCATGAAATTGGAGAACTGAAGCATTTCCTTTTTCGAGATTTACTGTTCACCGTCACATACAGGCCCAAAATTTAGACTTCATAATTTTTTCTGAAGTATATTCATTGATAAAATATTATTTCCACCGTTTAAATCCTTCTTGATACAAAACTAAAACAGAATTTTATGATGAATCTGAGAAATCTGTATGAAATAATTACTTATATAAATTATATCACAAATTATAAAAAATTCCCTGCAATGCATACAAGACTTCATTACTGAATGATTCAGTTTTCCTTTCTTAAAAAACATAAAAGAAAAATCTTATCAATTGAAGCTCAATCACTTTCGATTCAAAAGAAGTTTAAGTTTTATGGGAGCTGACAGCAAATTAGAGATACATAATACAATGAACAGGAAGACATGAAGTTTCTAGAATAGTGTGAGGTATATGGCTATCGGAATTTGAAGTTTAAAATCATTTTCTGAAAAGGTTATTATAAGAGCAAGCTGCATAAAATATTTAATTTATGATTTTATTCATCAATAATCCCAACAAACTATCTCAGCCCTAAAGGTGGGTAGTTATCAATAAAGTTAAATTTTGGAATTTTAAAATGGCATATAAATCATTTTTGTTCAATTAACATTTTCAAAACTCATTGCAAAAAAAGCCAAAATTTTCTTAATTTTAAATTTTATTAAAAATTTTATAAACTTTACGGAATTCACAGTTTTACACCCAAAAATATATTTATGAAAAATTTGCTAGTTCTATGTTAACATGTTGACCGTTGCTCGACTCGCTTGTGATTCACACCCATTATCTAATTAGTTCACAGCATATGAATGATATTCCTCCTGTTCTATAGTTAAGGAATAGTAAGAGAGAGAATCGTCTAATTTGATTGAAGAAATGAATAGTAGTAGCTTGTGATTCACAGCCATTATCTAATTAGTTCACAGCATATGAATAAATATTCCTCCTGTT
>JAPMOR010083037.1:378148-420489 GCA_026543865.1 Argiope aurantia
ACACCCATTATCTAATTAGTTCACAGCATATGAATAAATATTCCTCCTGTTCTATAGTTAAGGAATAGCAAGAGAGAGAATCGTCTAATTTGATTGAAGAAATGAACAGTAGTCGTAAATCAACGAAAATGCTAAACATTTTATACTGTAGGGCACCAATTACAATATTTTATATCTTATTCACATATTTTTTTTAATACAAAATAACCCACAGGTTAACGTATTTACTAAAAATAATGCCAATGGCAACATCATGATGTTTCGGAGTTTTGATATGTGACAAAGTTATCACGATAAATTCCACATTTTAATTTGGAATAGCAATTATAATTTATAAGTTTTAAAAGACGATTAAAATGAATTGAAACTAGCTTAAACGAGCACAGAAAGCTCTAACGTCATGAAATTTGGTATAAATATTTAATTAATTGTTAGAATATAATTATTAATAGAAAAATAATATTTTGATTATTTATGGGGGAATAGAGAACTTTAATTGATTTACGTTTCAAGTGCCCTTCAAATGGAAATGAATTAAGTAATTATTTTAATTAGTTATTTTCGAAAAAATCCAGAAAACTTCACTCGTGTAGCCGAAGGAAAGCCGAAACATAAATAATCTTGAAAAATCTTTAATCCACCAGATTGGCTACGGAGTTAGAAATTCCCAGTCTTTTACAGACGGAAAATTAATGTAATGTATTATTAATGTTATATCAATTGCTGACCTAGGTGATAAATAATGTCAGGAAAGGAATTTCAGAAAACATCGTAGGAAAACTCCACAATTTTACTAAAAGTTTAATCAAATAATATTCCAGTTAAAAATTTTCCTGAGATGCAGGTTCTACTTTCCACAGTGTATGGGAGAAAATTTTGATAACTCTTGGTTAGTCTTTCAAATTTGTAGAGCGTCAAAACATACACGTTCTTCCTTATTATTCGTAGAGATATGTAACATATCATTATGTTTTTTTTTTCTTTAACTAACAAGATATCCACGTTAAATCATATCCTAGAAACAACAACAATAAAAAAATTACCCAAATATATATTATTAAAAAAAATAAGTGGTCTCCAAGGAAGAAATTTCAAAAATCTTCTTCAAAATTCATAAAAAGGAACACTTCTGGAAGTACTCTCTTTTCAATCCCCTATCAGATATACATTGTATATACATATATAAGAACGGACCATCATCTTTCAAGTTATACAAAGCCTTAAAGACAAATCGTATGTTTTGCATCGCCAAAACCATATTCGAAAACGAAGTAGGAAGAGAGAAGGGAGTGTGTGTGTGTGGGGGGGGGATTCTTCACCCGAAAACGAAAAAAATCTTTCATGCATGGAACACAGCCTTTCCAACAAGACATTTAGAATGCAGCACATTCCCAAAAGCATTTCCCATACACAGTGAAAATGCACTTTAAATTCTGTCTAGGAAATATACAGAAAAATCACCCTGGATCTTCTCCGTGCAAGGGAGAAGATCGGATTTATTTGCATGGGGCGATTGAACACATAAGGAAAAAAAAAAATTGTCATAATGCAAAGGGGGATGGGAAAATCTTCACTCCCGAGTATGCTCCGGCAATATTGGAAGAGATACTGCTCTATTTATTTTACTTTTGCTCCCGAAAGTGGATAAGGAATGCAGTTTTATTCGGAAGAAACGAAAGAAAATCCGCCAGTGTTAAGTTCGGAGATCGAGGAAGGGCGAATTTTTTGACAAGTTGTATGCTTGGGCATTAGAGCTGCGAAGCGCCTGGACTTTGAAGAGTCTGTGTATGGAAAGATCGTTTGAATTCGACATTTTTTTTTTCTTTGTGAAAGCCATAGATATGGTGTCAGTGTGTGTTTCCCTTCGAGAACGGAATTCTGTTTGTGTGATACAAAACTTTGAAAGACTATTTTGAAATCTACATATATAAATGGAAACTTTCTACCAGTGAAGATTTATGTTTATGGAAAGGAATAAACACGGAGCAATGTTGTATTTTTGAAGCATTGTTTGTTTATCTTTAAAATGCCGCTAAATCTTTACAGTTAACAATCAGGGTGCCAGAATGTTTCCAGAAAGTACGTTGCATGTCACATTTGTAATATACTTTGGGAAGTCAGGAAAAAATTGAAAAAAACTAATCAATGGACTAAATATATATATTTTTTTAATAAAGAGAAGAATCTATTTCGTGCATCGAATTATAAAATTTTTTTATATTTAAATCCATTTTTAAATCAACTTCGCAATCATTTTAGAATAAAAAACTCATTTAGATACGATTGTTTACTGGATTTTTAATGTTCCTGGATAGACTAAACTAACAATCAATGTCCAAAATAAGATGTTTCGACTAATTATGAAGTTTAAAATATTCATTCATTAAAGGAATAACATGCTAAATGAAAATTTAGCAATTAATTAATATTAACGAATGTTTTATACTTATCATGGAAGAAATTAACGAATTTAAACACCATAAATCTTTTTTAAAATGATTATACTTGACCTAGAACAATCTGTATATAACGCCACGTACTTGGCACAGAAATCGGTCTTATAATTTATTGCTATTTTAACAAATACTCTTGATTCAATGTTTCGCTAGTTAATGGAGTAGCAAAATGTTATTAGAAATGCTTTGGAAAGAGCTGGCATTCCATCAGAAAAGAGGAAAATCAGAGGAAACAAGATGTAATAGGAATAGACGTGAAGCAGAAAATTTAATTATCGTCTGAACAGGGCGCTTAACCATTCACCAAATGGATAATCACTATAATCAAACTGTTCTATTTCAATCCTTCAAAAAGGCGGACAAACTAGTCGCCAAAGCCGGCTATTATGCATAAAACGCTACTGTACGTGACACAGAAATCGCATTTATCACATACTGTTGAACGGCAGCAATGAAATGTAAACAAATCACTATACGAGTGTTTCAGACAGCGGTTTGAAACATTCGTTCAACGTCATTGCTTAATTGAACGTTTTCACAGTTGCACTTAAATCAATGAAAATAAATTCAGTGCAGTCAAATTGAAATTTTAAAAAAGCAAATATTTCCGGCAAAACAGCTAATCGCTTAAAGAGGCTAGAATAAAAATAAAGGTTTGATTAAAGGCCATTTTATGCCATATGGCTGACAAAAAAAAAAAAATCAGCACTAAATATAAACTGAGAAGCATTATTTAATTCAAAAATATTTTTTGCTCAGAATATATGTCTGACAATGATTCGACTTGATCCAGTCCAATGTAATTGATTGTACAAAATCTAATACGCACCATAAATAAATCTGCAAATGATTATTTTCCATAAAGTGAGGGGGGGGGAATGATTTCCAAACGATTGAATTAATGAAAACGAATAAGATAAATATATATGTATAATACAAAATTTATTTGATAATAATTATTTAAAATTCAAACAGAAAATTATGTCCCAAGGACTAAAAGGTTAAGAACAACCGCCTAATTTAAAGAATACTTTCAGCAGTCCCACGGCATTCGTTGAATCAGTAACCCTAATTTCCTCTTCATCACTGAAAATTCCCAACAAAACCCTTCTCTCGAATCCACGATTTCCTCCGTAATCCCAGTCCAAACAACGAAACCGGGGCGGCACCAAAAGATCCACAGTCTATTAACGTCAGACTCAGGCCGTCCCCTCATTAATTAGGATCAAGAGCTGCACCCCTTCGTCGTCCACCCCACCATTCCAATTCCTCTCGTCTTTTCTTCGGATATTTACCGGTTGTGGTTCCAAGACGCAAGGGGGGAGATTAAAAGGTGCGCCCCTGCCGCCCCATCTTAATGTGCGGAAATCCAACTTCATGAAGTTTGCCCCGGCGGGTGTTGAAATTCAAGCGCGGCAGATGCTGGATTGCCACGCGGTGAGCCGTCATTGTTAAGTGAAACCTCGAATAGGTGCATACAATGTTCCTTTGTTAAGCCGGGGCGACGGAGCTTAATTGTTTACGGCGGCGCCCCTGCGCAGCGTGGGATTAACCCTCAAAATGGCCAACAAATGGATCGCTATTTGTCGGTGGTTGATACTAAGTCCGGAATAGAGGCGGGCAAGAGAATGTAGATTCTGCCGTATTAAATGAAGGGCCATGTCAAAGATTATGTTGTAATGTATGATAATTTCGGGCAACTTTGGGCGATTTAACTATCAGAGAACAAATCAGGCGCTCGAACGTAACGTGAACTTTTGAGTAAATCCCGGAACATATTCTGGAGTGGCAGGAAATATTGATGAAATATGGATATCGATTAAAAATGAGAGAAATTCCAAACTTCAAGGCTATGTTGGGATGGCGTAAATTTAATATGTAAATCCAGCTAAAGCTACAACTATTAAGGAGAACCATAATTTTCTTTAAAAAAAGAGATTGCCTATTATTCACTGTCTATAAATAATGTACAAAAAAAAAAGTTTATTTTTAGGTTGTTGTTTTTTTATACATGAACAAGTTTTTTATACATGTTTTTTTATACATATACAATAATGCTTTGCTGTAATTCAAAGAATGGAATGTTTTAAGTAGTATTATGGAAATAAAAATAAGAGCAACATTTACATTTTTAGTTTTGCTTTTTTATATCTTTCCAATTTTCCTTGCACCATTATATTGTTGTCCAAATTTTATTATATTATATATTTGTTAAACCAACTGAAATATGAGTTGTGTTAATATCGATTAAATCTTTTATGCATAATTTGATGATTATAATTCTTTCAACAAGGTATTCTTAAGCATCAAATGAAACTTAAGGGATGTATTTTTAATGGCTTTCAATTTGTGCTACTCATTACTTTCTCATATATGTAGTCGTAAAACATCCGAATTCGAGATTTTGTGAATATCAGCGTTTGAAACCTCCATAAGGCTCTGTGACAAGGATAACTTAAAAACGCTTTGAGCTAAACAGTTGAAATTTGGTATGTGGTCTTTACACCAAATTTGTATATTTCTATCAAATTTTGAATAACTTGAATTTTGAGGAAGTCCGTTTGTCCAGCTGTTTGAATAAAAATTAACACGATAATTACAAAACGAAGAGAACCAGATAGATAAAATTCAGTACACAGATTGAACATTTATAGTGTGGACACCTGTAAATTTCGAGCTTATTACAACTGTGGGATGACCGTCTGTCGGTCTGTACTTTCAGAAACATGCAAACGCGATCACTGAAAAACAAAACGACATAAATATATCATATTTATTAACGGATTTTGTCATTACAATTATGGTTCTGTGTAAAATTTATAATTTCAATTCAATTGGGGAAAAAGCGATTAAAAAAACAGATTCGATTTTCAGATACTATTAACCACATGTCAGGGATTAACTCGCCAGCCATTACACGATAGATCCAGTAAAAATGTTAAATTTGCATCAAAAAATTTATATTCCGCAATTATTGTACGCCAATGCCATGCACGGCATTCTCTGGGATTA
The DNA here is from genome assembly GCA_026543865.1 of Argiope aurantia. Lineage (NCBI taxonomy): Eukaryota > Metazoa > Arthropoda > Arachnida > Araneae > Araneidae > Argiope > Argiope aurantia. The sequence goes on from JAPMOR010083037.1 coordinate 383,617, forward strand.
CACCTTCATTAAAGAGCCTGCGAGAAAGTTTCAAGGAGATCACTGCCACTGGTTTATTCCCCGTAAGCAACACAGATTTAAAAAAGAACTTTTCTTTATTCTCCTATAATGATGCAAGTAATTAAATATATAACGAACTTTTTAAAAAAAACTGTTTGAATGTTGTTGTAACAATGAAATTCACTGTTGAAAATTACACCCCCCAAAAATGAAAAAATCTCAAAAGTGTTGCACAACACGAATTTAAAAAAAATATTTTTTTAATTTTAAAATGTCGTAAAAATTATCAGTTTGTACAAATGTGTTCAATAGTAATTTCGGGAACTATCACCGAAAGATATAAAATCTTTCTTAATTTTTCGTTGGTTAAAATTTTATTCAATATATCAACGAAATCATACAGTTCACATTCTCATCTACCAAGATATATCTATGCCAAATCTGATAGATTTTTAGATAAAATTGTTTATCCAAGGCAGCGCTAAGTATATAAAGCACTATTCTTTATTACTAATAGTAGAGGCATGAAATAACCCTTAAATAGGATAAGTTTCCCTTAATTTTAAAAATTACAATATTTTTACTGTAATACCGAACATTCCGCTGTCATAGCATTTCATATGATAACAAATAGTTTTGTTTCATAAGTATTCGGAATTATTTTCAAATGCTGTTTCTAAGTTGTGATTTTAAAAATAAATAAATGAATGTTTAGAATTTTATTTTAATTGATTTTCTCTATTAGTAAGGATATTATAGTATCTTTATAAATAGGGATAGTTTTAACTGAATTTTCTAAATTCTTTACACAAATGATAAATTCTTCATACCATAAATCGCCAATATGAGCTTTGAAAGACTTTGGATATTTTTATTATAAATCTTATTTTTACAAAACAATTAAAAAATTTAATATTTTATTTTATATATCAAAACATTTAGCTTTAGATTTTGAAGTAATTTTATTGATAGATCTATCTAAGAAAAATGTAGTTTACCTCAAATATCGAATGCACGAACTTTCAGAAAATATTTCAAAAATAAGTTACTTTTTTCATTCAAGACTTTCTATAGTATTTTTAATATTTCAGTTCATCATTTATTGAATAAATATACTTTATCTTGATTTTAAAAATAAGGTTTCTCTTTAAGTAGTTTAGAAATGTGTTAATTAGTTCTCTTGTTTTAAACAAATTTTTTATCCATCTTTCGTATTTTGAATATGTCGTAGTTCTAAAATTAAATACATGAAACTTTTGTATAAATAAGCTGCACAAACCATAAAACTCCATTATTATAACTAAACTACTTCCAGATTTCTTTCTATAGTTTAGAAAATGCTGTTTGTAAAAAATGAGGTAGGTGACTCTAAATCAGTTCAATAGATGGCGTTATCAAATCCAGAAATGTCTTTAAAAAAACCAATTTTTTAGCTTATAAATGAAATTTTTTATTAGTGACATAAATTACATGCCGGATGGATATGAAAACAATAACCGCTGACACTTACGGAGCCAAATTATTATTTTTTCTTAAAGTAAATAATAAACATTGAAAAGATTTAGATACGTTCATTTTATAAAATTGTCCATTTCATTTAGATAAAATAAAGTTATTCATTCGCTTTCAGTTTTCAAGTTAATGTCAACGGATATCTCTACTTACAATAAAGATAAATGTGTCAGCGTGTTGGCGCTCTTCTGGAAAGGCCTTTCACCAAGGGCTACCAAACTTGGTACGTATTCTGGGGTAGAGTGGGGGGGGGGGGAATGTGCACCGGAACGATTTCTTAGAAATTTTAAATTTTCTTAGAATTTATAAAACTTGAGTGAAATTTTGTAGTTCCCCCATTATAACTTCAGAAAATATTACAACATGCAACTTCCCTTTAAATGTAAAATAATAATAATCACTTTTTAGGTTATACCATTTTTTTTGGTCGTATGATACTTTTTTTTTGGGGTTTCTAATTTGATTTAAAAAATATTTTAAGCATGTTTAACAATAATATATTTAAGAGTTGAAGGGAAATTGACATCATTTGTATTGTTACTAAAAATATTCTATCCTGGCTACTTTTTTTATTTGTTGTTGATTAAGATGAGAATATTTGGCTTATTTCTCAAGTAGGCTTATGTAAGTCTCTCGGGTAGCTTTATGTTCAAAGTATTATGCTTTTATCAAACTTCTGATTTTTTTAAGGAATAATTTATAACTATTTTTACAATTTTGTTGCTTCCTTTTTTTATTCTTCGAACGAATCCTTCTTCAGCTTTCAGAAATAAAAAAAAAATCACGCGATTAAGATTTCATGAAACAATGGAAACAGTTTGACTTTCAGGCCAACAATATGATCTACCATTGAAAATCAGGCAAAAAATTATTTTTAAAAAAATTGCTAATTGTAATCAAAAATTTGCACGACTATCAAATAGATAACATTAAAAAAAAATTAAAAAAATATGAAACAGTATAAAATTTATTGTTGTGCAATAATTTATTTATAATTTATCGCGGAAAGTGCCAAAATTTCGTTTAGTTTTTAAGTAATTAAAATTTTAACACAAAAAAATCGCTCCGATGTACACACTATGACACTTAAGGATATGCATGTGTCAAATTTGGCAAAAAGTGCACCAAACGGTCTGATCTATAGAGCACAGACAAACACACAAATTCAACTTTATTATTAGTGTAGATTGGGGTTTAACTTCCCAAATAAGTATCAATGGATGTTTTTTAAAGAATATCCATTTTTAAACATTGCTGCTGTTCCTTGTGATAAAATTTAATGTATATACATACAGACAGACAGAAAATCAGCGAAATGCATAGCACTTTTCAAAGAACCCCTTGCGACATTTAAAATAGAGCGGATTATATATTTATTAAAATCTTAATCTATTTATTAGTCTAATAGTTTCAAAATATTTTGAAGAGGACTTACTTACACAAAATATTAAATTGAAATTTTTAGTTTTCCATTAATTCCACCGAACAAACTGGTCACCATAGGCGATTAGTATATAATATGCTAGTATATAATAATGTGTATTCATTACTAAAAGCATAAATACCGGTCTAACGTTTCCAAATAGAATAATTGAACTAGAAAATAAGAAAAAAAATGCATGCTTAAATGAATTGAGGTTGAAATCGTAGCGAATTGCGGAAGTCGTACAATTTATACTTGAAAATCACAAATCAAACGCGCAATATGATGTATAAAATTATGTTACAATTAAAATATTAAAATACTAATTTTTAATTGTTTAAATGTTTTATATGTTCATATTTATTTTAAATGCATCCATTATATTTAGATATAGTATAAATATGTTTAAATATTAATTAATGAATTTTTAAGTAATACCAAATAGTAAAGTAGATGAAAGAAGACATAACTATTGGCTTGTTTGGAAAGTAATTTCGTTTTTTCCCGACAGAGGATTTAATTGTATTTTTTTGCACCCAACTTCACATTTAAGCCGTATAATTTTTATATGCTTTGAGAGCTCATATAGCAAGGCTTGTGTGTGAAAACTTCCAATTCATTCTACACAGTAGTTTTTGGTTGGTGCCCTTTTAAATATGGAGAGCGATAAGCAGCATTTTCGACATATCTTACTGTTTTACTACAGAAAGGGTAAAGATGCTGTTCAAGCCAGAAAGAAATGGACCGATGTGTATGGAGAAGGTGTGTTGACAGTACGCCAGTGCCAGAACTGGTTCGCTCAATTTTTTAGACGGTAAAACCTTCACCTCCAATGATGAGGTCAAAAACCACCTCGATCCGTTTTTTGGCAGCAAAGACCAAAAATGTTATGAGCGTGGAATGATGCTACTACCTGAAAGATGGCAAAAGGTGTTGGGCCAGAACGGCCAATATATAATTTAATAAAGTATTTGCTTATTATACGAAAACTGTCTCTTTCATTTCCACAAAAAAAAAAACGAAATTACTTTCCGAACAACCCAATATAAATCCACAGAATTACTCTGAAAATTTAATAAATAATATTTAGAATTAAAAATAAAAATTTGAATAAATAGATAAGAATTTGCGTTAAACTACATACTGCAAATGAATAATTTAGATGCAACAATTAAACAGTTTATGTACTTTGAATACAGAAATTAAAAAATAAAATTGCAATATAAACAGAGTACATACAGTAAATTAAACATTTTACAGTAATTTTTTTTCATATAAATCTTTTTTTTTTCTTGTATAAACTGAAGAACTGTTAAATTCTTTTGCGATGTAAGTGTTATTATTTACTATTATTGAGGATACAAGGTACAGAGCATTTAACTAACAAAGTTTGTTTTTTTAGTTTAAAAAAACTTGTTTCGATTTCAAATTTACTGAAAAAATTCAAATTATAAACGATATATTAACACAATGTTTATTAGGAAATCCAGTGAGTAAAGGAATTAATAGACAAATTAAAGCAAACAAACAAAAAAAATCGTATTAACCGTGTTCTACAGCATGAATTTTCTTCCTTAGAATAATGGACAATTTTTAATAAAACGCTAAGCATTGTTTATCACAAGTTATAAACATGAAACATTTCAAGGAAAACACAATAATTCATACACAAATTAAATTCCATGGAGAGACATCATTCTCATTCCAGTATTATTTCATGAATACATTCATTGCTCTTTTCCCAAAGAATGCAAGATACTTCAGAGTATTATGTACTCTGACAATAAAAAGGGCAAACCACCGAACACAAAATTTCATTAGCCCCTTCCTCCCCTCCCTAGCTCTCAACAGCGAAGCCTCAAAAGTCTAATTTCTTTCCATCCCCCTCATCCCACCCTAAACAACACACCTCGACACGCGGCCCTCTTTTGTTCGACATCCTAATGTGCGTCGCTCCTCCCATTAGAGGCCCCCATCCTCCACTGGTATAAACCTCCCCTTTTCAGTGCTGCACTCTTTTGTATTGTATCGCCCCCCCCCCCCCAATTATTCTGTACCGTTGCGTAACGCGTGAGAAAGTCACCAACTGGTGTACCGTTTTGAACAAGCGCACACCCCCTTTTGGCTTAATTACCGAGTGATCTCTGCCCACCCCCCTCTCTTAGGCCTCGCATCATCAATTATCCTTGCTGACGCTAAAATCCAATTGATGCTGCTGCTGCTGATGTTACTGATGACTTGGGCAGGACCCAGCACCCCTTTTTTTACGTCCCCCCTCTCAGTGCTCGATGGGTTTTTAAGAAAGAACTGTGACCACTCAACTCAACTCTCCACCCCCGACCTGACATTGGTTAAAAAAGAAATTGGAGTGCGCTGAAGTTAAACTTTTTTTTTTATCGTTTGCCTTTTTTTTTGTATGTGTGCTCTTGGTTCATTCTTTTCCATCGAGGATTTTTTTTATGTGCATGCTTTTCTTCTTTTCAGTGATATTTTTTAATAAAATTTTCTTTTGTCCACGATTTTTTTTTTTTTTTTTTTTTTTGCTTTTTCTTTTAACCAAATTTCGATTATTCTAAGTTCCTTTTTTTTGTTACTTTTTTTCGTGATTTTTTTTAGAAGATCATTCTCTCTGATAGGTAGGGTGTTTTAATTGTTCAGATACCTGATCTGGAAATTCCAGTAAAGGGGGAGAGAGAGAAAAAATCGTCTCCTTTTCATTGGTAGAAAAAAGGAGAACAAATTCAGCAACGCCTTTTTTTTTTTTTTTTTTTTTCGTATTTGATCCCTTTTTTCCCCCTTCATTTTCTTCAAAATAATTGGTGAGCAAAAATTAGCACATCTTTTTTAAATTTATCGCAATGTTTTTCTTCATGTTTTAAAAGAATTGAGCAAAAAGTCTGAGGTTCTGAACTCAGATAAAGCAGAAAAATTATTCATAGTTTGAAGAATGTCTAACATAGACCGAATCTATAAACAATTAGTAAAAGAATAATTGAATGAAATTTCATTTATCCGAAATTCTGATGTACACCAATTCGCATTTAAAAAAATTTATAAATAAACTAAAAAAATAGAAAAATGTATCTTCCCCATACTTAGAATTGCATACTGCAGAGTTTTAACAATTAAGCAAACAAGACGGGAAAACTTCATTTCATTTAAAGAATATCTATCATTGACCAAATCTGTCAGGAATGAAATAATAAAATTAGTAATAAAATGCACCTCGATTACATTATGAAGAATCGATGTAAGAAATCATAATCACAAAATATAAAACCATAAACAAAGCGAATAATGTCTATCATTGACCAAATTTATGTATATGTAAACATAATATATTATAAATGAAATAATAGTATTAAACGTGGAAATTTTACAGTATGATAGAAACACATTTAGTTCCCAGTTTTGATCTAGATGATGTAAAACCCAGAATACACTTTGAAAAAACAAATTAATAACAGTAACTACGGTTATATATATCGCGAAAAATATTTAATGATCATAGAATAAATCTATGAACTACCTTATAGAAAAACTACTAAAAAAAATTGATTTATACTACTTTGGTTCATTGACAATGCACTATTTTACTCATTGCTTCTGTACTTTGGTTTTTGTCTGCTTACGTACACTACTTTGATCCATGTTTTTAGACATCAGAGGAAGCGGACTAACCTTATAGGATGCATTTATCATTGTGAATTATGTCTATAATAGATTATATCTATTTACAGCTGAATAGCGAAGTTTCTAAAAAAATTTCAATACTGTAACTTCACTTTCTTATTCTTCACATAAAAACAGAATCTTTCTCTTTTTAACTTTCAGCAATGGAGAAAAAATCACACGATTAAATATTTGACAGAATAATAGAAATGATTTGGATGACGGTTCACTAATCTACTTCTTGGAAGGATATAAAAAATTATTTTTACAAAGTTACCAAAATTCGAGAAAAATTTGCGCAGTAATTAAATTGGCATAATTCAAAAAAACATTTCTTTTTTTAATTTTTAAAATGTTGTAAAAATCAATTTTGTATAATCGTATTTTCTGAAGTTAAAGTGAAAAAAGGATCAAATTCTCTCATAATATTTTAAGCAACGAAAATTCTACTTTTTTTTTTTTTTTTTAAGATTAAGAGGTACACATTCCTATCCCACAAAGTACGCTTGTGCCAAATTTGGTATTTCTAGGTCTGAGGGTGTGTCTTGTAGAACACCTCTGTACACAGATATAGTTTTTCTCTAATGATAAAAAAAAAAAAAAATGAAGATTAGTTGAAATAGTAAAAATCAGTTGAAATGCATAACCCAGTTGAATGAACTCTCCCGCCAGCTTGCTATTTAAGATTGTGCGAATCTGAGAAATCATGGTGTCCACGCACATACTCAAGTTCATAATTTTAAGAGGGGGCGGGGACAAGGATATTATTTTTTATTTGAAAGTATGCCAGAATGCTTCGGGGGAAACTACTCCAGGTGGTTCCAATGGTAATGATATGCAGAGTAATACAGAAATCAAGTAATGTCAACAATTCGTAAACTGACCTTGCGAATTCAGTTTGACTACGCAATGTGAACTTGACATTGAGACGTATCTGAAGACAACAAAGTAACATTTGCTTAAAAGAGATTGAAGCTCACTTTTAAAAAAATTAGATTTTTTTTCTTTCAAATTCACAAATTAAACAGCCAAAGGATTGCATCTTTATTAGAGAAAGGAACTACATTTGATTGATGGGCATAATAAAATTTTATTTGCGTTTCAGAACCATATTTAACTATTCTGGTTTAATAAACTATCGTATTTAGTAAATATTGAAGATTATCTGAAATGTAGAAACACGGCAAAGTAAAAAGTATTAAAATACAGGGAAATACAGCTCGAATTGTTTTTTAGTTATCTTTGTTACAGACAGTGGAATATTTTCCAAAAATTTGTTTTTCGAATTCCGAGGCTTTAGAAGTGGAAGCTCCTCAAAATCTCGAAATCCAATTTTTTTTCACGATTCCAATACTTCCTCTATGTTTCGTATGTGAGAAAGTAAAATTAATAAAATGACATTAGCCAATTCTTCTGTTTAATGGTACAGCTGAAGTCTGGTTGTTTGAAGAATGATTTATTATATGGCAAACAGGACATTCTAAAATGTTTACTCCAACATATACTCAAACGAAAACTAATTTTTCCATTTAAATACGTTTACACCTCATAACATGTTCAGCGCCAAGTCTATTTTTGTATTTATTCTTTCTAGACAACCTTATGCGATTTCTATAATACTCTGAGAATCACAGATTTTTGTAAAATTGCAATAAGACTGCATGCACTTATGCGCATTATCTTATGATCAAATTAAAACTTATCAATAGTATACAATTTTTTAAATGTATATCGTCAATCAACAATGACTAAAGCAACGAACGAAAATTATATTATCAATTAACAATGACAGATGTAGCTTGAATGAAAAGTAATAAATCAATTGTGAAAGATGATGTACGAAATGTAAGTATACTATCAGTCACCAATGACTGACACAGTCCTAATGGAAAATTCAGTGTCAGTCACAGGTGACTGATATGGCACTTAACGTGTTAACAGTTAAAGGTAATGCCATGAATATGATAGTACAAATTTTTAGCGGCATTTTTTTTTTTTTTTTCATTTTTTTAAACTTAAGAGCCGAATCTCGAAAGTGCCATTCCATTGTAAAGCACTCCGGTAGTGCAATAACCAGTTTATATATGTAATTGTAATAATATAAATATTTCTTGATATTCTGCATTGATGAATTCTTAATTAGGACAATGCATATATTAGTTCATCATATTTATATTTTTGGATTACATATTTAATATCTCTTGGTTTCTTGATATTTGGCTGGACAGTCCTTAACCTATAATCAGGCTGAAGTATCAAAGAGCAGTAATCAGCTCTAAAGGTGAATTTACATTAAGCCAGCTATAAGATTCTTGTAAGATCACGCATACGCAAAAGTTGCACAGCAATAAGTACTTGTTCCATCGAGACAAGCATTAGAATATTGTCTGCTCTTTCGGGATATGTGTGATGTTACTTGGGAACTTACAATTGCCTCAATGTGAATCTACTTTAATTCAAAATCATCTTGAAAATCCGAGAATGCATGGCAACTTCTCTCAGCGCATGTTGCAGTCTATCTGGTCATTTGATTTCCAAAGCATATTTTCGAAAGTGACTAAATTTGGGTAAATAATTGGCATTATTTTCCCATCTATAGACGATCAGCTAAATAATGTTACTGTATGGCTTTTATTTTGGAAGTATGGCTTTTATTTTGGAAGAATTAAAACAGAGTTTCAAACGATGGAACGAAGATTTTTAAAAATCTAGGTTTACCACAGTTATAACTTTACATTTTTTTAAATCGTATATCATCTATAAAAAATAAACTTCTAAAAACACGTTTTTATTACTATAATAGAGTCGGCGGTAATGGTCTTCCTAAGACATTCTAGCCCATTTTCTAATAAAGGTGTTATATCAGAGAACTCCTTCAATGACATTGGCATACATTAGTTATGCCATACCTTTGACTTGAATTCAACATTTTTACTGAATCTATCGAGTTATTTGGAGATTAAAGACTGGTACAGTGCGCGAAAAAAGTATAAGGACAACATGCAATTGCATGAAAATATGCTTTATTTCCATTTCACCTAAATGAACATTTTATATTTCTTACTTCTGCTGCATAATTTTGTGATAACACTTATACCACATAAAAACATCATTTAGTTCAAAATATTGATTTTACAAAATTTAACATTAAAGGAAATACGGAAAAAATTATAAGGACATGTAAAATACTTAAAAAATATTTCAATAATCAAGAAAACTACCTTTTTTTTTCAATCTCTTGAATAAGCCGAGAGGTCATAGATCCTGAAAGATCTTTGAAAATGTCCACAGATATTTTTTCCCAAGCGTCTTTGATAGCGACTACAAGATCTTGTGTACATTGATACAGTGTGCCGATTTTATAAACTTCTCGGGCTAGAAGTCCCCATAAGTTTTCGATTAGATTAAGATCGGGACTTCTCGCCGGCCAATCAAGTAAATTCACAGAATTAGCTTCAAACCAGAGTTTTGCACTCGTAGAAACGTGTATAGAAGCATTATCCTGCTGAAAAATGTAGTCCCCTGAAGTAATTAATGGCGCTTAAGGTAACAAACTTTCTCCTAACATAACTGTCCGAATTCATTTTACGGTTGATAAATACAATAGGAGTGGTTCCATTTGCCGCAAAAGTCCCCCATACCATAACCGAGCCACCACCATATTGACGCCTGGAAAACACTTTCTTGGTCTTTCGCAGATCATACCAAAAATAACGAAAACCATCAGGGCCATCAAGATTCAACTTTTTTTCGTCCGAAAAAATTACATCAGCCCACTTTTGACCAAGAGAAATGTATTTTTTAGCAAAGTAACTCTTCTTTTCTTATGATGATTTGTAAGAGGGGGGCGTGACACTACTTTCCCATAAGAAACTTGAGGATGGTTACTCAAAACATTTTGAACAGTCCTTGTTGAGCATGGTAAACTGAAATTTTGTCTAACTTCATTTGCGGTTTCTCTTTTCTCGCAAGCTCTCCTTACAATCATTCTTTTTTGTCGACGAGTGAGAATTTCTGATCTCCCAGTTCGCTTTTTCATACCATACATCCCAGGATTTTTTAGAAAATTATAAACCACCGTTTTAGATCTCCTGATTCTTTTTGAAATTTCCCATTCACTTAATCCACATTCTCGAAAAGCAACAATTTTTCCTTTTTCAGAGTCAGAAAGTTGAGTGCCTTTGGGCATCGTTTAAAAATTCACACTGAAAGTCGCCGAGTGGGAAATTCTTTTCGCAAATGAATTTTTTAACTCGGAATTGTCATTTTATGCTTTCAAATATGCAAATTTTTAAATAATTACTGGAGAAAAAGCAATGTCCTTATACTTTTTTTCGTTTTCATTTAGGTTTAAAAATCAAAATTTAAATTTTACCAGATTTAAAATTGAAAATTTTAATTACTTTATGCATAAAATATTTTAGTTTTACTTCTATTTTTGCTGCAAAAATTTGCATACGATTCTGTAAACGAGGCTTCTAGATTTGGCGATTTTTCGCGTGTCTTTATAATTTTTTCGGGCACTGTATGTGGTTAATAACACCTGAAAATCGAATCTGTGTTTTAGATGCGTTTTTCCCAATCGATTGTAACAAAAATTTGTTAAAAAGCTGCACTTGTAGTGAAAATTCCATACTAAATTTATTATTTTTAACTCATTGAGTTTTTGACTTATCGCATTTGTATGCATCTGAAAGTAAAAGACTGACAAAGAGGCAATTCTTCATTGGATTTGTCTCAAAATGTAATAAGTATACTATAGATGTTAAATATGTGCACCAAATTTCATCCATTAAGTTCTCTTCGTTTTGTAATTATCATGTTGACTGATATTCGAACAGCCGGACAGACAGATTTCCTTAGAACGGATTTGATAACTCAAAACGTTTTTGAGTTATCTTTTTGACAGAGAGACAGACAGACATTTTCCAAAAATGTGTTTTTCGAACTCAGGGAGATCTGAAACGTGGAGATTTGTCAAAATCTCGAGTTCGAATTTTTTTGACAATTGCTATACTTTCTCTATAAAAGAAAGTAAAAAAAAAGGGGGGGGGGGAAGTTTTATTATCAAAACATTTTGAAAATTAAAACATAATTTCACCAACCAATTTTTGAAAGAATTTTTTTTAAATTTTTAACACATAAATTAAAATGTGTTATCAAAAGCTTTATGTCGTAATTAAATATTATAAAATTTAGTCATCAAATATTTTCAGCTTCCTACCATGCCGTAACATTTATATAGTAATCAAAATTTAATTAATCAAATATTAAGTTTTGAAAATACTGAATCTATGCACTGTCATTGAAATCCCCATTTGTATACTGAAGTACAAAATTCTTGAACATCAGCAAGTAAATAAAAAAAGTTATTAAAGAATTTTATCTCCAGGGACATGAAATTTATAAACATGAAAAAAATCTTGTCAAAGAAGAGCTAGAATGGTATTTCTGTTTAACAGATTTTTTTTCTGTTTTTCACATTAATTAAAATATACTATGAATGGTAATCTTACCATCTTTCTTCAACAAATATTGCGCTGTCATTTTCTTTTTAAAGTATTTTTTTACTGTACAGTCATCTAAATCAATATAAATAAATAATAATTAAGAGTTAAACAAATTTCTTTACCATGTTGACTGTTGCGTGATTTGCCTTTTATTTACACTTATTGTCGAATTATATTAAGTCTCTTCTATGTCAGTTACAGCAACATCATCAAATTAGATGAATGGTCCGAATCATAGGCTTTAAACCTTGACAGTGGACGTATTAATATTATATATGTCAAGAGTTTGCATGTTCGAATTCTTAAGCATTGATGAACAAGGCAAGCAAGGAGTGTACGCCCCTAGTGTGCATGAAAAGCTTTAAGTCATATAAGTAAAAACAACTGTTTTACAATCTTAAAGAGGACCTCTGCTAACATAGCAGTATTAAGATATTTCGCAATGTTCTCTGTTTATTTTAATATTGTTCTACAATATATATCTGTATTCCCCATCCTGTGGATTGACCACAATTCGGTCATCTTCAATAATGCAAATAGAAGGAGGGGGGAAAATGTGTAAACCCATAAGTCTCAAAATCAGACTAGCAAAAGAGTCTGTTTTACAAACTAAAAGAGATATACTGTAACCGTAACAATATCAGTATATTATTCTTCAATAATTATTGCTCTGCATTTTTTTTTTTTTTGCCTGTGGAATGCCCAAAATATGATCATCAGCATTGATGTAGTTAAATTTAAACTAAAAAGAAGAAAAAAAAATCTTTGATATCCAAGATAATGTTCAAGGCCAAACTTGTACAAGCGGCTGTTTTACAAACTAAAAGAGACTCACTGTAACAGCAACATTATTAAGTGGTATCACTCCCTTTCCCCCTCGAAATCGTTCTCTCCATGCCACTGATCCGAAACCACCTCCTCTAATCCCAACATCCTGCTCCAATTTCACACGATGCTCCTCCTTGCTCGAACAGCAAAAAAGGATTCATTTATACTGTGTCCATCGGTCCATTCATCCGGCACCATCACCCCTCCCCTCCCAGTTGATCCCGCATCCCTCCCCTTCCTTAGCCCCTCTTCCCCGAAGCGTTGATCTTTTGGCCTGTTGGCCAAATGTTTCTGATCAATAAGTTCGCATCTCCCTTAAGTCCACCCGAGGTTCTCCCCCTATTTTTTGCTCGTTCGTGCACTTTGTTGCGTGTGCTATGTGTGGAGTGGTGATTCATTCCGATATCATGTGTTTAGGTTTATTTTTTTTATTTTTTTATCTACCATCCCTCTCTCCATCCTCTCCTTCTTTGATCCATTAATCCTGATTTTATCAGGTGTTTGGAAGATGAGATGCCGGAGGAGCAGAAAAAAAATTGATAACTTCATTACTTTCCGCCTTCTTGCACCTTCGTATTGCAGATTTCAATTTCTGAATATTTCCTTCTAGAAGAATAGGTACTTGAAAATTTTTCAACTCGTGATTCTTTGAAACAGAAATTTTACAGACCACAGTTTAGATACGAAATATTTTCCTCTTTGGCATATATATGGGAAAAATTTATTTTTAAATTAAAACCAGCGAGAATGGTTTCACCGAAACTTTCTCGTATACTCTCCAGTAAATGTATATTCCATTGGTGAGCAATAGGTAAGAAAGAACACATTAGAATGTAATCGTTGGCGGTTTTTGGCGATTAATAGCTAAAAAAATCTCATTAATACTACTCGAAAAATCTTAAGAGGAAACGGGCTAAACGAGCAATTCTTGTATGTGAATAAACTTATTTCATAAAGATTTGCTTTTTAAGTTTATCTATAAAGGTGTCTTTCCTGAAAAAATTCGAATTTTACGCGCGCACACACACACACCATCTTTTTACAACTAAATATTGACATGTGGCTATACATGACATGCATAAGCATATCAGAGAGACAATAGCGGTTAGGGCTTTGGATTCCCATGCATTTTTCCCAAGTTCGATCCCACGTTTGCAAATCAATTCAATTTCGCTTATAGTTTTAAACGAGCCATGGATAGGATTATAGTTACGATTTTTAAAAAAATGCCGAGTGAAGCTCGATTTCTCAGACACTACATACAAATACTCAGATGCCATAAAATTGAATTGTTTCTTTCAGACACTTATTTCCAGACCGATTAAAACTATAATTGTAATCATAAGATTACATACAAAATTTCATTTATTTAAATCGTTGTGTTTCTGGATAATCTGGTATACATGCATGATTTAGGTTTAGGTTTAGTTATATTAACGTCCCGTTTAAAGCAACACTTGGGCTATTTTGAGACGGTCCTCGTAATTTAGAAACGCGGTGACGAGGACGACACCTGAGCTGGCACCCGCCTCTCCACACCACACCAGCGGGAGGGCGTTTGGTCAGGACGGATTTAACGTGCAACTGACCCCCTTACACGACGGTTCTTCGGTGTAATCGGGTCTCGAACCTGAAACCCTCCGGTTCCGAAGCCGAGACCGTACCACCAGGCCACCGCGGCCCTAGTATACATACATGAGAAGGCACAGACCTACAGACAGTCAATCCTTTCAGGTATTTGGTTCAAAATTTGGTACAGATCTTCACTTTAGATGATAAATTTGTGTACTAAATTTTATCCATTTTGCTCCCTTCACGTAGTAGTAATTGTATTTGTCGTATTCGAACACGGACAGACTTCGTTTCATGTGAATGTATTTTGCTTAAAAATTAATTGAAATGTAAAAATTTGGTGTTAAGTTCGTATATCAAGTTTCTTTCGTCTAATTCAAAGTATTTTTTTTAATTTACCTGTTCACAGAGAGGCATAATTCCCAAAATATATTTTTCGAGCTCAGGGACGTCTGAAAGATGGAAATTCGTTAAAAACTAGAGATCACTTTTGGATGATGACAGTACTTCTCCTCTGTATACTTCGTACACGTGAAAACAAAAAGGTAGAATTCTTACTTTTTTCCCATTATTTTATACCTCTTTTTCCGCTCTTTTCTTTTCTAAATCGGATTTTTTTAAAAAATATTTAGCAAATGAAATAAAATTAGAAAAGAAAAACTAGTGACTCACCCTTAATTTCTGAATCTTTCCATTTAGTATATGAAGAAGTCTAATCTTTTTCTCCTCGCAAACCCTCGTTTGAGATGAGAAATATTTTAGTGACTACAATTTTTGGTTTTAAAAATTTTCTTTTGGCCATATGCAAGCAATATCGTGACATAACCAGAGGTCATGCGGTAACTTGATGGGGTTGCCGAAAAGCAACTTCACCTTGCACGAAGGAACAAACGACACTTGATGACACCGGGCACTTGCAGTCAGCAAAGGACCCCCTAGAGAGAACGTATATTGGTCCAGTTAAAAACATTCCATTTTTACATTACATATTAACTTATGAAACATTAAAAAGGAATTAAATGTATATTCATTTTTTACATTAAAAGGGAATTAAAGACAAGAGCAGTAACAAAACGTGCTTAATAGAAGATTTCATGACTGGAATTTTTAAGAGTTCTATGACGTCAAGAAATATCCGATTTCTTGGGCATCTGAGTCTATGTTCTCGCCATATTACACAGGTTTGGTTTAGTTATTTTAACGTCCCGTTTGAAGCAACACTTGGGCTATTTTGCCATATTGCACAGGCTTTGATCACTTGATTTATAGAGCCTTCTTTGGTGCCACACTCACAAGTTGAATTTTTGTCAAAGAAACTACGTTGATGTACAGAAAATATACCATGTCCAGTATATACTTGGTTAAGATGCAAATCACCCTCAATTCGGTTAACAGAAACACTTTTAAAATGTTGATAGGTAATTCTCTCCTTGATGGAACTATTCCATTTCTTCTGTGAATCATCCCTTTTTTATATATGCGAAAACTTATGTTAGACTATAAACTATAGACTATAAACTATTATGTAGCATTTTCTTTCCCTCATTCTCCTGCCCCATCTTCCGTGTCCTTCGATACGTTAACCCATATTTTATCAGATATTTCAGAGACAAGACGATGGAAATAGGAAAAGAATAACAAACTTTTCCTTTTTCGATTCTCATGCTGTCATGTTGCAGATTTTACTTTCTGGATGTTCATTTCAATTAGACGAAGGCATATTTAACTTTTTCACTCATTACCCCTTCAAGGAAAAAAAATTCTGATTTCGAGATTTTTTAAATAATATTTTTTATTTAGTATCACTTGTAAATGGTAATTAGAACACAATTTTTCTCGTACGCCTTAATTTAACTGTTTCCATTCAAACTGCTATAACCGTAGAATTTCATTAATTTCATTCAATATGTGATGCAAAATAATGAATTTTTCTGATATCGGTTCTAATGATACGTTATCAGAAATTATAAAAATTTCCTTGGATTAAACATGAAGTCAAAAAAATCGCATAAATTGCAAAAGTAAGAAAGATTGGAGCTAATTGTAACATTTATATAGAATATTTATATTTTAAAACGTGTTTGAGACTCTAACTATAATTACTTTTCTTTATCACTGAATTATTAATTCATAATATGCCTTAAAAAACCCAAATATTTTGTTGATTTCAGCTTCAGAAACATTTTTTTTCTAAAACCTGCTGGCTGCAACGACTTGCTTCGGTAGTGGACAAATGGCTACAGGCATGGGGCAAATTGCAACAATAAAAGCAACAAAATTTAAAATTATTTTCTCTTTAGAATTATTTTATTAATTGAAATGCTCAAGACATTTGATAATTATTATTACTTAATAAGGTGAAAGTAAATGTTATCAAATGATTTACAGTAAAATAAAGAAAATTATTTAACCAAAAAATATAAAAAAATCTGCATCAGAAATGCAGCCAATAATTATTATCCCTTGATTGGTGAAAATAAATGCTATCAAACAATTTACAATAAAATAAAGATAAAATTATTTAACCAATCAGAATAAAAATCAGTCTGCATCAGAATTGCAGTCAACACAAGCAACTGATAGACGCGATAGACTTTCTTATTATTTCTTCAAATTTTATTTACATTAACCCAATATGTGCGATAGACTTTTTATTGCACATATTGTACCCAAATTTTACAAATTAAACATTGCACTCATATTCCTTCATGAGAATTGCGATTCGTGGGGATTTTTCCGTTTTCAATGCCTTGGCTCCTAACCAGATTAATGGTTCAACAGCCTATTTTATCGAAGAGCTTTTGCATAAGTTTGTGTCTTCCACTGGGGATCATCTCATAATTGAGATTGAGAAACGTCCAGTATGGTGATTGGTTCTCGCCATCCCGGTGGGTACAGAAAAAGGTGTTGATCGGCTGCCTTCCATCGATGACGGGACGTACTTCTCAAGGGAAGGGTTGTACCGTGGCCAGTGATGGCTCTTAAAACTCAACCACAATTCCTACCATTGATGCTGTTGCGGCGGTCCGGTCATTCAGATATTTCCGTGCGCCTTCTGGCGGGTCGGTGTATATAGGTTGATTAAGTTTAGTTATATATTGTATAAGTCTGTCTGGTGTACATTAAATTTGTCGAGTCAATCATTTTTTCATGCTTTCAGCTTTGCGTTGAGGAGTATGTTGCTCCCTGGTTATAGATTTAACAAAATTGAACCTTAATCTTTAAAAAAGAAAATTAATAAAGAAGCTTAATAAAGAAAAAGCTATGATTAATTACTCCTTCTCCGATTATTTCGCAGAATTTATACTTCATACTACATTATATATATAATACAGGGTATTCGAGAATTGGATAGGTACAAAATTATGAGAAGTAGAACTTCTAATGTATAAAAATAAATTGTCTAATTTCTTATACTAAAAACGGCTTAAGTTAAGAAATTTCAGAATGTTGTTCTTTGATACTGCATACGATTTTCAAGATCTGGAAGAATGACAGATTTAAAAATGTTGCTATGATATACTGCTTTAAACCCTGCAAGACATTTATAAGCATTATATGATAGACTACTTACTGTAAGACATTTTATAAACACTATCTTTACATGAAAAAAATTCCAAGAAACTTAACTTTGAAAGTCTTATGATATGACCAATAAGTATACCTGTTCATTAAATCATCATCAAACCATACAGAATGTACTCAACCTGATTCTGAGAAATAACAGAGTTATGAAATAAAACTTTATGCACAATGTTAATAATATGTAGCATTAAAGAAACGCCATTTTTTCTAATTATTCTTTTATATAATTTTGTCTCTCAAACTCTCAAAAATTTCTCGCTTACCTTATATCAATAAAGATGACTGAAAATATTCAAAATGATCCTCTGTTAGTCAAACGATATCCTACTTTTCATATTCCAACAGAAATATATTATTCCTGCAAATATTTTATCCTGTAAAAGAAATGATTGAAGGAAGAAAAAAAGATTCTTTGAATAAAAATTCCTCATTCATGAAATGTAAAATAGTTATTTATTTTTTACTTCCAATTCAAATGAGGCAATTAGAGGTCCTGCTATAATTGCTCTGCTTTGCGCTGTCAGGAGAAGAGAAGAAAAAGTTTAATTGCTTAAAGCGCGCGAATTATCCTTCAAGCAAAATTAGAAAAGAAGCGGCGGATTTATTTAAAACACTTTTTTAGCGTAATTATAATTTCTTCTACCTGGACGTGACTTGTGTATAAAAATTTTCAACGAATCTGAAACTGCGCGTTCTTTGAACTATAGATGGGAGGTACTTAGTTTTAATTATGGCCATGATGATTGAAATCAAGGTGCAATAAGAGAGGTGCAATTATAAAATGGGAAATAATTTCACCTCGGCTTTCAAAGAATATGATTTTTCTCCTCTCGCTGGCGATAGTACTTATAATTATAGGGGAACTTGTTTGAGAAAGAATGGTGTAAAAACTTCCTCTACAAATTATCTTTGTTTTCTGTGTTGGAGTTGATAACATAAAATTGTTTGAGAATTAACATTTATTTGAGTTTTCCTTTGGATTTAATAAGGTGTTCCCGTCGTCTTTTGGAATTTTGCGTTTGTTATTTTTTAAGCTTTTTTTTCCTCTCTCTGCCTCAAGCTGCGAAATTGCAAAATTTGTAAATAATTAAAGGTAATTATGTTTTCCTGAAACGAAACTTTGTGAAACTTCTTTTTTTTTCCTCCTTCATGTTTTCAATTGAAGAATATTTTTTTGAAATTCTTTTCTAAGACAGCAGATCTAGCGAAAACTTTCTCATTTCTAATTGGTGCGAAGAATTTCAAATGAACCAGACGATATTTATTCATTTCTTCTTTTCCTTCTTTTTTTGAGAGGAAATATATCTTAAGAAGTTTATTTTGGCAACAAAAAATAAAGCCTTACATTTAGAAAGATCTTTCATTACCTCTCATTATACTAGGGAAAAAAAACTGAAACAATGGCTTAAATAATTTAAAACAAAAGCATATATACTTGTTTTGTACTTTCTTAATTTCTTCTACTCATTGCTTTCTTGTTAATTAATTCATATGCAAGAAATACGTGTTAGCACTTCAATTTTCATCTGAAATAAATGCCTTAAAACAACTCTGATAATAAAAAAACATATAATTTCATGGTTAAAATTAATTAATTTTCTCAGTAATTCATTTCTTTTTAACAAACTTGGTTTCATTTTCTTTTTATTCCTGACAATCAACTTTGTAAAATTGTGTTCCAATTCTGTCGTTACATTTATAAATATTGACAGTAAAACTTCAAGTCGTTTTTAGTTTAAACATACGTTTGTATAGACTTTTTTAAATGAAAACTTTATGTATCATAGCAAAAAGAATGCAGTGGAATATTAAAGTAACTACATATAACTATTTAAGCAAATCAATGTTTATATTAACTGATACATCCGGCATAGCTTGAAATGAAAACACAATTATGCTATGTAAATGTAAAAAAGAAAAAAATGGATATTTACTATTAGCAGCCGACGAACTGACAGCATGCACAAAAGTCAACATATTTCACAAAAATATATAAAGAGAAGTTTTAATATAAAAATATGTTTTTAAATACGATAATCACAAAAATCCAATTTTTTTTTCTTCAAAAAACGCTATTTTCATGCTATAATGAATAGTCTAAAACTAACGCACACAATCTTGCATTTAGTTCGTTAATTGAATAAAAAACAAATACTGCAACTACAACACATTAGAAAATAATGCTAATGAAGATAAATATAAGCATTAAGTGTTAGTGCGAATGACAGATATGATAATACATTCTTTTTTATGTAATCCATTAGTAAAAATGGATATTAATACGAATTTATGATCAAAATGAATTCAAGAATTTAAGGCATGCGTTAAGTCTCGGTGTCCCACGACTTATTCAAGAGCAATGTCAAAAACAAGCAAAGCAATGGTCAGTATTCCAAATCCATAAAACGCCTTTACTGTTTTCACTCGAAGACTTCTGCTTATCTCAACCTAATTTCAAATAACCTTAACTGAAAACCTTTATTATAAACAAGCCAATTTGCTGATTTTTTCACTTAGACTAATGGTTAATATGATTTTAATAAAATATATTGTATAGCTTGTAATGACATCCTTAGTAAACTATTTTTAAACTTCACATTCTGAGAGGCATATAATCCATGTTAATTTAGAAACCTCACACCATTCTGTTCACTGTGTTATGAATTTCTTTAATTTTCTATCTATTTATTTACACACCTAATTATATCACAAGAAAGAGTATAATTGTTTACAAATAGACGCATTTTAATTTTTCATTAATACTCGATGCTATAGTTAAATATTAATTATGATCAAAACAAAATATTAAAAATTAAATTAAAATCACGCCTTACAGTAAACAACATGGAAATATAAGCAGAATGTTCATGCTTTGACTATCAACAAGCAAAAAAAAAAAAAAAATTAATGAAATATTAGAAGCAACAATGCAAGCGATTTTAATTTCGTTTCACAAATGTAATCTGTTGTTGAAAAAAAAATTAAAAATCATCAATATTCAGAAACATTTGCACGATTTTTAATATAAGAAATAGTGGATTCTTTTTACTATCGTTTATTATTATTATTATTATTATTATTATAAGTAAACATACAACATTCTCTTCCGAAATTCGATATGAGAGCACAATTTTCGTGATTTTTGCCGAATTAAAAAACATTTAAAATATAGAAGCTTGTTTTTTTTTTTTTTTTTTTTTTGCAAATGTTGCAACAAATTTAAAGCAATTTTTTAATAAGTGGACATTTGGATAAATAAGATTAAATAATTCTTAGCAAAACGTTACTTAGGCCAAGTTAAAAATATATGCCCCGTTCCGATGTTATTGTAGAAAACTATTTAAAACCAAATTTCCTAATATTAAACTGGGGTAAGATGATAAAGAACAAAAATCCCTTCATTAAAAATTGCGTTTCAAAAGAAGGAAATTTTTAATGATCGACTGATAAAGAATCGGAGAATATCATGATGTTATAAAGAAAACGACTTCCGTCGGTAGTTCTTCCGGATGACTAAGATAGTTACCAATCTTTTGAAACCGAGTTAAAACTGTAAAATCTTTAGTGGAAACATACAAATTTTCTTCCTCAGTAGGAAGGACAACTGGACAACCATATCAACTGCTTAAGCAATAATATAGCTGCTAAGTATTTCTTACATAATACGATCTTTTCGTGACAATTCGACTGACAACTAAAATGGGTGGTCTGTGGTTTTTGATTTCAAATGATATATCGTTTTTCAAAAATTAGAAGTAATCTTTCTAAAATTCGTTTATTCTGTAAAAGGTTTCTCCTGTGTATTACGTACATAGATAAAATGCCAAAAAATTTCGTACAAGTCTTAAGAAAAAGGAAAAACTTTTTGTTTAAATTTGACTGCTTTCAAATTTACTTCTAGTCTAATTAATCTATCATAATATTCACAGCTTATTTTATAAGACTTTTTAATACATACAAGTTTTTGATTTTTACGTTTTTTCCTCCCAAATTGATAATTTTTATTTAAACTTGAAAAAAATATTTCAACAACCCCCTCCCTCTTCTCTGTTGACATATACAGATGTGCGACGCTTTTTTTTTAAATAACCAATTCAGCAATTTAAACCTGAAAAAAATCCTGAGTTTGACTTAAAGTGTCATACTGCTGCACGAAAATGCAAAACCGTATACAGCCAGCGAAAAAATAAACTTTTGCAGAAGTTCAAGGCATACCGATCCATCCTTTCTCCAGTTCATCATGAATCTATTTGACCCGTTCGCTGTCTTCTTCTGCAGCGAAAATTTCAGGTTTTTTTTCTCTGTTTTTCACCGCATTAGAACAAACAAAAATAAAAACTCAAGCGAGTAAACATTTACAAAGTGTTTAAACGTTTAAAAGTTTTAAAATGTAGGAGAACGCTTGAAGAGCGTTGCGAATGCCCCACAGAAGTTTCACTTGAATGCTCTAGACGTGTTGCGGACGACAAAGAGGTTAAATCCAATTATAAAGCTGAAGGTGTGAGCATTTGGTTAAAATGGCAGACGAAAGTTATCTACGAGCTTCACTCATATTACATTAAATACCTAAACAAATGCAAACTTTACTTTTTAATTTTGTCAAGTAATTATTGTGAAATATCCTGTGCCCTGTTATTTATTCCCCATATCTATAACCATGGTGGGATATTTTCGGCTCTTTCATCTTACAAATAATACTATATATGCAAATAACACTAAATAGTCCTTAATACAGTCAAAGATAACAGAAGTAAAAAGAAAGATTTCTCTTTAATTATAATATTTACATCAGTTTCATTAACACTCTAATGAATAAATACGAAATGTGAAATAGTAAATGGTACAGATGAAATTCGAAAATCTTTTGAAGTTGGTCTACATAATAAGTATGGTAATTAGTTCGACAAGATCATGAAGTGATGAAGTGATCATTTCCTGATTTCTTGTTATGGTTTCCTGATTATCACAGACTCATCCACAACTAGGAACCAGTTTCATTCGTTGAAATGTATCGGCTCATGCCTCAACAATTCCTCCTGAGAAGTGAACCCAACCAAGCACTTCACACAGATAAATTTATCGAATAATACGAGTCTTCTCTCTATCCGATTAACGTCTTTATCTGTAACAGAATGTTCACTTGGAAGGTTCTTCAAAGGCGATTCATGAGACGAAGTATGAGGCTGTTGCTCGGAGGATGAGGATGACTTCCCTGATATTTCTGAGGATTGGTTAGGATCAGTTGTCAATTTGTCAGGAGAAATCAAATCTACAATTTCTGTTGGATCAAGTTGCCTTTTTGATTCTCTAGACAGTCTCTTTGTTTTTTTTCTTAAACGTTCAACAAGTACTTGCTTTCTTAAAGAAGGTGTTATTTCGACGGGTGAAGAAAGTGATTTCTGTTTAAGATGGACAGTAACTGATTGCTTTCCTGCAGACTTTGTTTTAGCGGTAGATAGTGCCCCTTTTACTGATTTGGAGCGTACCAAAGTTTCTTGCTGTCTAGAGGTAGAAACACATTTTGACTTCTGTCCAGCTCGTACAGCAGTATCTTGATTCTTTGGAGGCGTCTTTAAAAGAGATATAATGTTCGGAAACTTGCCTTCTAATTTTGAAACCGAGGTTGATGATGCCTGAAATGTAGATTGGTCCTCAATGGATATTCCAATAGTTGCTGGTGATTCCGAGGTTCCAGCATTTACAGGGGATAAAAATTGTAGATGAGGTTGAAACTGAGTATGTAAGTGAGATGCAATGAACGTTCGGGTGTCTGCCTCTTGAGAAGGGAGACTTAATACCCGTGTTGATGATGCCAATTGATTTTCACTGGAGCTTCCTGTAGTTGCTGGTGATTCTGCAACAGGGGTTGCCTCATTTCCAGAAGATATAATTTTTAGATGAGATTGTAACTCAGTAGGTAAGTGAGATGCAAAGGTCGTTGGATTGTCTGCCTCTTGAGAAAGAGGACTTGATTCCCGTGTTTTTGATGCCCGTTGATTCTCACTGGAGCTTCCATAAGTTATGGAAGATTCTGCAACGGAGGTTGCAGCCTTTACAGAGGATGTAATTTGCAGATCAGGTTGACGCTGAGTATGTAAGTGAGATGCAACGATCGTTGGATTGTCTGCCTCTTGGGAGAGGGGACTTAATGTCAGTTGATTCTCACTGGAGCTTCCAATATTTGGTGGATATTCTTCAATAGAGGTTCCAGCATTTCTAGAAGATATAATTTGCATATAAGGTTGAAAATCAGTATGTAAGTGAGATGCAACGGTTGTTGTATTGTCTGTCTCTTGACAAAGGGGATTTAATACCCGTGTTGTTGATGCCAGTTGATTCTCACTGAAGCTCCCAGTATTTGGTGGAGATTCTGCAACAAAGGCTCCAGCATTTCCAGGAGATGCAATTTGTAGATGAGGTTGAAACTGAGTATGTAAGGGAGATTCTATGATCGTCGGCGTGTCTGCCTCTTTTGAAGGGGGACTTAATACCCGTGTTGATGATGCCAATTGGTTTTCACTGGAGCTTCCTGTAGTTGCTGGTGATTCTGCAATAAGGGTTGCTTTATTTCCAGAAGATATAATTTGTAAATGAGGTTGTAACTCAGTATGTAAATGAGATGCAACTGTCTGTGGATTGTCTGTCTCTTGAGTAAGGGGACTTGATTCCTGTGTTGTTGATGCCGGTTGATTATCATCGGAGTTGCCAGATCCTGAGTGTTGTGGAATAGAAGTCTGGGCATTTTCAGAAAAATAAACGTGATTGTCTTGATTCATTAATTTAGTTTTGCGTATTGTGGTCTATAGAATATTCTTCTTGGTCAGTGTGATTTTAAAAGTGGTCAATGTTATTAATATACGTTGTATGCAGTTCCATAAATCTGCAATATACGAATATTTTTTTTTTAAATTAGCTTTTAGAGAAAAAGATTATTGATATTTGCAATTAAATTCGGAATAATTTCAAAGACGACATTAATATAACAGTGCAGAAACTGCTGTTTTTATTGCATAAAGTTAAATCTGCTAGTTACATTTTCTAAATTTCAATCATTCTGAATTATTATGTGAAAAATTTCCTTTAAAAGAATTTATTTCATTAAATATTCTAAACATAAATTCAACTGAAAGTACTAATTTTAAGGTAGTCAACTCACTTGATATGCATTGGGCTTAATTAGGATGTCAATTGAAAAATAAATTTATGAAGTTGATTTATTTGAAATCATAAAAACTTTTATTGCATTTTTTTTATAATTTTAAATTTCTCTATATTTCTTTATTAATTCTGTTCAATATTTAAAATTGTTGTCAGTTTTATAAGTTCATTGAATTAAAGTTTAAAAGATACCTATACTTTCACACAATTTAGCGACATTCAAGTATAATGTATGCTTTCGATTTTTTAACAGTTTTATATTAAGTCAAAAAAAAATCTACAATTTGTTTACTTAGTTCATATAGATTTCCATGTTGTAACTAAACGAGAATCATTTTGGAACAACATCGTAACTGTGAAAGTAAATAACGACGTTGACATTAAAGCACTCACTACTTATTTAAATTCTGAAGCCCACCTACAAGATAACAGATTTATTCGTGAAATGGGTTTTTTCATCCGTCATCCTGAGGTTCCAAAGATGATGGAATCTTAAGCAACAATATTTTTTCAATAATATGCTCTGTCTATAGAACCTTGAAGCAAAATGTATCTTCATACATGTAGGCTCTAGTTTTCTGTTGATGGATACATACCAATAATACATATTATTAATGGTACCACAATGACATCTCCGGAAAGGAAATCAGCTCTCGAACCTATTACACTCCGGTTCCAAAATCAAGAATCTTCACCCTCTATGGAATAATTTCATCTCGATAAAACTCAATGTTAGTTGTATCTTGAAGTAGCTTGTGTAATATATTATTTGATATCGATTGTGTAAACCTTCCATGATACCTAGAAGCAACATGTGTAAGGTTTTGCTGTTATTTAGAAAGATGCCCTCTCATACATGTAAGAGGGGTAACTGTTATGGAATACTCTCATCTCGATAATATATATTATGAATGTAACCAGTGTAATAGTATCAGGTCTCAAGCACACCATCCACGAATGCTCGAAATTGATAATATGTACACCCTTCGGATTGATTTTATTTCAAAAATAACCAACATTTGTATTACTTCGAAGCGCAAGCGAGTCCTATGATTTAAACTTCATCCTGAAATGCCTTCCAATGCAATCCCAATACATATGCCAACCATGTTTCAAACATCTATTCATCCATCCCTCATATATTATGCAAGCATTGCATTTTATTCGCTTTGTGATTGGTAGATAGCAAGTCATCTGATCCATGATATTTGATCTTCCATTATTGCTTGAAATATTTAATGAAAAGCATTATTACGTCAAAGTTAATATTTATATTGCACTGACTGTGAAAAGGTGACAAAAAAAGGCAAAGGAAAACTTTAATTCACCGGAAATGAGTTTTAAAAAAATATTATTTGTTAATAATTTGTCAGTTCTACTTTTAGACGCACTACTTGTGACAACACTAATTAATACCTTTTTGGTTTGTTTACCTTTTTTGAGTAACGAAAATCGTTTGACTCTTGGCTTACAATCGTCAGAATACCTAAGCAATACAAATGTTAACCCTGTATTGTTTGTTTAAATAATAATGGAGCGTCTAGCAATATCACCTGAAGAAAAAAGTGCGAAGAAAGATCGAGCAAAAATCTGACAATTTGAAAAGAAAAGCCAATCGCAAAGCTACTAAGATGGCGGCAAAACGTGAAAAATTCAAACAATATATAGATATTGGAGGTGTGAGCAAAGAATGTTCTTATAGTGTGAGTTTTATCGGAAGTTGGCAGATCAGCAAACGTATATTGTAATCATGGAAAGATTAAACTTCCAGCGTTGAATGAATGTCCAATGGAATTTAACCCCTTAACTGTTTTATTTTCTTTACTTTCTAATTAGACGGCACCTTCTATTTGGGGAATATTTTCTTATTTTGATTCAAATGGAAATCCATTGAATACTTGACTTTTATATGTTTTCGAAGTAATTTTAATATAGAATTATAATCGTCATGAATCGTTTATTTTTTGCTTACAACTAACAAAATTCGATAAATCGATGTACGTATATGGCACTTGGGTAAAACAGTTAAGTGGTTAAAAACTTGTTAACTGGATCTGAAGAGCATGGGGTACAGTATCGGTGTAGGCAAGAGAAAGTGAACACAGGTAGAATCCCCAGTGTATTATATATATATAAACGTTTGTGTAGACATAAAATTAAATTGAACTTGATATTGGTCATTTGCCACCAATTTGCACGTTTCGAATTTTTACGAGCCTGTCTTACAAAAAAATCTGAAAATACACTATTTCTTTTATCTCTCTCTTTAATGCGAAAAAATGAAATTCAGTCTAACAGTTTCGATCGTAAGTCGAAATCACCGAAAACGAGAATTCTGGATAAAGGTGTTGGATAATCACTCATAAGAAGATCCAATTAGAATGTACGGAATAGAGGTGCAAAGCGTTTCTGTATATGGAGTAAAGTCAGTTTTTTTACTACTGGAAAATAGTTGTGGAACTATGGCAGGACCTCGTTCTTTTTATCTGAACCGTTTCTAGAAAAAAGAAGTAAAATCTAGTAGAAAATATACTAAATATTGTCAGGATAGAAAAAAATTTGCAAAATTTGTTGAATCTACTGAATTATTGAGGGATTTAATCATTATCAAATTAGAGAAATAAATCTCTTT
The DNA here is from genome assembly GCA_026543865.1 of Argiope aurantia. Taxonomy (NCBI): domain Eukaryota; kingdom Metazoa; phylum Arthropoda; class Arachnida; order Araneae; family Araneidae; genus Argiope; species Argiope aurantia. The sequence goes on from JAPMOR010083037.1 coordinate 411,509, forward strand.
GGCGAAGAAAATTGGCGAAATCGGTCATGGGATAAACTTCTTTTAAATCCATCATTTTTTTAAAGAAGTTTCGAGTAAATGAACTTATTTTAAATTAACTTAAATAATTTTGATTTTTAAACAATTTAGAATTACATATTTCTACTTTTTAACATTTATATATATATCTCTCTTACCTGAAAACTTTAATTTTAAAAATTGATGATTTAGTTTTTAGTAATTGATGAAAAATTATTGATAGCAGTACATGCAATTTCCTTAATGCAAGTCTATTACTTTTAATAATAAATGTATATCTAATTTCTTATTACTAGCAGAAATGCATACCTATATTTCGAGCAAGCAAGGAGAGGTAAAACCATGTATTGATTCTAAAAAATGCATAACATAATTTTTGGAGGTTTGTGAGCGGAATGTACAGGGAAAATGCCCCTTATGATATCAAAATTTAATTTTAGAAATTAGATCATATGCACATAATAAATTTTCTTTCTGAAGTAAATATACAGTTACTCAAAGTATTGGAACACTTGGCATGATTAACTACAAAGCCATTTATAAAATTATTTATCAAATTAAAATAAAAACAAAATGAATCAAGAAATATTTAATCATTTAGTTTACAGTTTATAAGGAAAATTTTATTGGTATTTTAGGATTATAATTAGATCTAGCACTTCAAATGTAATTCAAAGGCATATAGGAGTCAAAAAAATATTGGGACACTCTTGAAATGATAAACTAAATAAATAAATAGCACATCGATTGAAATGAATTTCCTGCCACTGTTTTAGAATATAAATTTACACATCAAAGTTTCGACAGATAAGATTACTTATAGAAAAATTGGGTAGAAACAAAGAAACATCGGTTAATGTGCGAAATCTTGTAATAAGTCATTGAAAAAAGAATGGGAAATCAGTTAGCTATATACTATATATCTTGAACCTGAGTAAGTCTAATGTTTTTAACATTATTCGCAGGTTCAAGAAAGCAAATAATGTTGGAAATAAGCAGAGATCAGGGAGTCCAAGGACATTTAATGGAATTGGAGAGGTCGGTTATGAAGCAAATTCATTTTAATCCAAAAACTAGTTCAATAAAATTGACTCTGCAATGTAAAAGTTTTAAAAAAATCTCTAAATTCTGAAACTTTCAGAAATGTTTTAAGAAAATATAAATATAATGGCAATGTACCTCAAAGAAAGTCTTACGTCAGCAAAGCAAATCGAAAAGCTGGGCTGGCATTTGTTAAAATCTATGTATGTAAAGGAGTCAAAATAATTTTGAGAAAATTTAATTTTTGTTGATGAAAGCAAATGTAACATTTTCGGATTGGGTGGCAAGCAAAAAGTTTTTCAGAAAAACCAAAAAGCACAGTAATGAATATCAAAAATGTACAGCCTACTGTCAAATACGGAGGTGGCAATCAAATAGTTTGGGGTTGTATGGCAAGAATTTATATTTTATTGATGGTATCTTGACATTCTCAACCGATATTTAAAACAAAGTGCGAGCAATCTGGGAATCTCAAGACATTTTAAATTACCTCACGATAATAACCCGAAACATACTACTGATATTTGCTAGCTATGGATCCTCTATCACTGTCCTAGTCTAATTAAAACTCCTGCACAAAGTCTGGATCTTAATCCCATTGAGCACATATGGGAATATTTGCAGCAATAAGTTTATGAATATCAAATTTCTAACAAGCAGAATTTAGGAAAATGTTTATTCGATTAGTAGGTCAAAATCTATGGATCATTTTGCAAAAAATTGGTCCAATCCATGCAAAATAAGCTACAAGAGGTCATAAAAAGAAAGGGCGGTCAACATGCTATTAACTTTGAAGTTTGCATTGTTTCTTAATTTATTGGGAAGTGTCCCAATGCTTTTTTGAGCATTTTTGCTTACTTGATTTCTTTTAATTTCAGTCATAACCATAATTGCTTTAATATGAGTTTTGTGTGAATTATTATGATTTGTATGCATTAAAATAATATTTACTTCTTTGTTTTGGTTTTATTTATATATTTAAAGTATGTGCCTACCTTCGGAGACTTTTTTTTAAATGTTTAAATTTTCAATAAACAAAGGATGTTATTATTTAAAATGGGGCATAAAACTTTATATTTAAATGTAATTTGTATGAAATTATTATTAATTTCGGAAATATTGGCAATTTTTAGTCAAATTTTAGTGAAAAATCACACTTACGATAAACTTTCTACTAAAAATTCTAATAAATATATTTCAATAATATTTATACAGTACATAAATAACACCCTTATCTGTGTTATAAATTAAAAGATTTGCAAAATTTTAAAGAGTTTTTGAAATATTAGGAGTTTTGTATTGTCTTAAAAAAAAAGACTCATGTTTTTTTTCACAAAAATTAGCAATAAGATTTTTAAAAAAATGGATATGGAGATTAATTTTAGCTCATAACACAGATAATACATATTCAAATATTTTCACAAAATTTCAATTCAATATCTTAAAATGATTATTTTGCTGATGTTTAACGTAAAGCAAAATATTGAAAAGCAGTTTTTCAGAAAACACATTTAAAGATTTTAATATACCCTAAAAAATTTGTTTACTCATTTTTCATTCTTAAAATTCACCATATTTGTATGTCAAATCCTCTTTAACTACATTTTTAACATTTTTTTTAGCTTTTAGCTTTTTTTCTGGTCAGTTTAGTAGAGGACAATGCTTGGCGTTTCGATTTCGTAATGCGCCTATCATCGATTTCCAAATAGACTTTTCAAGTCAGGGGATTAATTGGAATTTTCAAATGTTTAAAAATAGGTAATAGTCCTATATAGTAAGAATTAAACAGTATGGCTGCCATATATGCATCTAAAAACAGTTTTTTGTTCCACATAATGTTCTTTAGCAATACTGACCACAAGATGTTGTTGAAATTTTCATTATTGTTCTGTGTCATACCATTCAAGAATTTTTTTTTTAATATTCTCTATCACGGAGTTCTAAATATGTGGATTTTATCACTTTCATGACAGAACTAGGGGGATGATTTTTCTGAATATTTTTTCCGTGGTCCATAGTTCGCTGATATCGACACTAACTGTCGCTCCTTTCTGGACACTGCCTATGCATTAATTTCTACTGCTAGAAAATCAGTGAAAGAAAGCCTCTATAACAACAGACTGCATTTTCCCAATATCTCCAACATTTCTACGGATAGCAATTTCATAGTAATTTTGAAGTTTATCAGTAAATTTATCGATTTCCACCGAGTCTTTTGGTCTTTTTTTTATTTCCTAATTCATGACCCTACTCTTTTTTTGAACGTGCTCAATGCATTCAAGTTTTGTAACCGCATGCTTTCCATAGACATCCTTCACTTTAAGAAATGCCTTAGAGTCGCCATCACTAAAATATTCAGTGTATTGTAACTCCCGTTTCAATACTGATCGTTCAAAAATTCTATAAGAATCAACAGCTTCCATATTTCCTGATGACCCTTTGTAGTTAGAACATTCAGGATTGCAAGAAATTCATCACTTCTAAATCCAATATTTTTTCAGTATATATGTAAGTAGCTGAGACACAGCAATTTAGTGACATACGGTCTCTCCGCTGTCATGTGCCATCTGCAGAAACACAACAGGTTGTGCTTTTTTTCAAATTTTGCACTTCTTTAAATGCAGATTTCCGATTTTTCTCACAACGGTACTTTATTGATTCAAACAGTTTCATTTTGTAATGAAAGCTTCTAAGCCAGTTAACAGCTACGCTATACGAGCAATTGCTTTTGTCTTGTGGTCTTGTTACTCGGCTGGTAACCACAAGGTCTCCGGTTCTATCCGCGCTTAATTCAATCCGCTACATTGGTGACCTCAGACAATGATCCTTCAACCTTCGTACAGCTGTTGTGGTGCCATCTACCCACAGCAAGCCAAAGTCCTCAGCAACCACTCACACACACTCGCCATAACGCTTGGTGCTACTCAAATGGGTACAGGCACATTAGACTCAACAGCTAATACATCACCACTCAACAGCCATATCATTCGTCTCACCTTCGATTCACTGGAGAGAGAGTCTGTAGTGAAAGTTTATGTCAGTCAACAGCTACGCTGCAAGAGCAATTGCTTTTGTATTGTGGTCATGTTACTCGGCTACGAACCTCAAGGTCCCAGGTTCTATCCTCGCTCATCGCAATTCCGCCACAATTTCAAATTTCGCAAATTTAATGTGCGCAACAATTTCTTACCAGAAGAAAATCCTTTGCCAATCTATCTTAATGCGAATACCAATAAAGTATTCAAAGACGATCTTTTACTCATTTTGGGAGTTGACGTGAATCCAGTCATAAACCCACATTTACAAGATACAGTAAAATTTGAGCAAAGACCTTCTTTGGAGTCTTCAGTCAGTTTCACACCAGTTTCAACTCAGTACTCAACAACTTCAGTATTCAAACTTGAATTAAAAAATTGCTGCCAGATTAAAAAAAAATTAATTTAAAAATAAAAGAAGGAAACTTTAATTTCTATTATTATTATTATTATTATTTGCATTTATATTGCTTAAAAGCTACAAAATAGCCGTGCAAATGTATTGTTTACATTTGAGCGTCCCTTTAAATTCCCACTTCGGATGGAAAAAGATCAACTTCCAGTCTATTAACACTAAACCTACCGGCATTTCACCGATACATTGGAATTGCCATTGAAACGGGTCATTTGACCCGCTCGTGGTAGCTTTAGTGTTAATTAGGCTGTAACTTCGCTTCTAATTAACGCAAGAACAATAATTAAGCAGTTTTAGAATCTCAGAAGTATGGGCTATAAAATGAGCACATAAAAAACATTCAAAAATTTTCTCGAAAACGTGGATTTTAGTGTAGGCACATATAAAATATTATGAAAAAAAACCCTGTGAACTTATAATATGTCCCAATACTTTTTTGACGGACTGCATATCTTTAAAACATGCTCAAAATAGGCACGTTGATTATTAGCGCTTCAGCTGTAGGAAAAAGTTTCTGCCTCTTTTCACTTTCCCACATGTGTATTTCAATTATCATTTCCTTACTGGAATAGCTAGAGACAGTGATGGATGTTGTAATCCACAAGACGAATGAAAGAGAAGCATTTTATGCATTTTCCTGAACATTTCATTATATACACGAAGGGAATTGGTTTGGTTTAGTTATACTAACGTCCTGTTTGAAGCAACACTAGGGCTATTTTGGGACGGACCTCGTAATTTTGGACCGCGGTCAGATGACGAGGACGACACCTAAGCTGGCACCCCTCTCTCCACACCACACCACACCAGCGGGAGGACGTTTGGTCAAGACGGATTTAACGTGCAACAGACCCCTTTACACGACGGGTCTTCTGTGGAATCGGGTTTCGAACCTGAAACCCTCCGGTTCCGAAGCCGAGACCTTTCCACCAGGCCACCGCGGCCCGTCAACAAATGGGAGGTCGTCACTATTGCTATCGAACGATCATGATTCCATTTTGTCTATTTCAGCACTCAATTACTTGATAGCAAACAGAGCTAAGATTTTGTGCTTTCTATCTCACTGTGCCCATAAACTGCAACCCCTGGATTGTAATAAGTATGGCCCATTAAAAAATATGTAAACAGTGCATAAAATTCATGACAGAAACAATTCAGAAAAAGCAATGTGATTTACAATATCTCAAGCTAAGAGCGACATTTTGCACACTGACTACCACCGAGAGCAATATCGCAACAGGCTTTCCAGTTATTGAATTAAATCCACTGAAGCGAGACATTTTCTGATTCGGAATTTCTTCTCAGTCACATAACTGACGGTTACGTATCTCAGTCATTCTTCGATTTTGGGTAGCATTTTATTTCCTTAATAGATAAATGAGTAAAGAAAAGTACAAATACATTTATATAGCTTCAACCTGCCCCGCATATAGTATCAATGTACCCCTGTCCTGAAGGCAAGTTGACACTGACATAGTTAGCTCATACAACTAAATAGTTTTAATATTTATTTTTGCATCATATTTTCATGTCTTATTTTTATACAATATTTAATATTATACTTATTTTTTAATTGAGTTATTATCTATGATTTATACTAACAAAAGAATATTGGAATGTGTAGTAATACAGATCAGCAGTCTAATATAATAATAAAAAAAAAATTCGCAATTCAAATTGGTATCAACCAACCGTGGTTTCACCTACATGCTTTTGAACAATATTTACAGAGACGGTTGAGTACCAGAAAAGGTATAAAATATATTTATATATTGTTTCTTCGAACTTTTCTCTTATGAAAGTTAAATATTACCCTTTACAGTAAAAACAAGGTTTCTATTTATGAGTATATTTTTCCGGTTCCTATTCAAAGATCTAATTTATTAGAACACAACAGATATATTGATATCTATGACATCTGTTAAAATATATCACAAAAGTAAACAGAAGTTTCATTTTGAAGGCGTTTTCAACAAAGAAAATGAATTTCGTTTTCATTTCGGCATAAACGGAGCACATTTTCAACACTCAAACAACAGATATTACAACTTCAAAATTAAATATATTAAAATACAATGTAAATATTCAAAAGTTGCCAAAATCAGTAATCTGTGAGAGAAATGCTGAAAGTTTTTTTTATATATATATTTGCATTTTATTAGAGAAAAAAATGTTTTGATTAACTAAGAAGCTCATATATCAAACAGTTTTTTTTTTATATATTTGCATCTTATTAGAGAAAAAAATGTTTTGATTAACTAAGAAGTTCATATATCAAACAGTTTTTTTTTCTGTAATTAACGAATTTAATCAACAGAAATGACAATGTAAATTATGAAAGGTACAACATTAAGATAATCAACACAGGAAAATTTTAAATAAAAAGTCGTAATTATATTTGCAAAGCAAGGCCTAGTAAAATACAACCGGTAATTAGATCCTTACAAATAAAATTGCCACGTACTAAATTAAAAGTTATGGTGTAAAATTATTTCGATTAAAGGAGGTAAAAAAAGTGTATTAAAGTTTTAAAAAATTAACAGGTTTACTTACTGGATTAATATTTTTTTTAAAAAAAACCATTCTTAGTTAGGATGCATGCTAACAAAATTCTATTTAGTCAAACACGATTGTATTGATGGAATCGTACGGTCTACAGTTAAAAACAAAAGAACATTTCTTAAAAAGTGCGACAAACATACATGGCTGGTAATTTCGAATCGTCTTCTAATTCGATTGCTATCTACATCGCCATCCACCATTCCAAAATTTATCAAACAGAATATATTTGGCAAGCGATGGCCGATTAATGAGTTCAACCTGCCGATATTTGATGTAAGTTGTTTCGAGTCATGTATCCATTAAGATCGAGGCCGAAATTCTGCCATGAGAATCGATATAAGAATAATGAATGTTTCTTCTAATAAAATAATTAAAACTTTCATCAACATTGTTCTAATGCGACCTTAATGCAATCCAAGTAAGTTATGTAGTGATATTGTCGTAAACATTAATGAAGGGAAATCGTAATTTTTATTTAGTTTCTTCAAAATCTAAGAAGGGATATCATAGGCAAATGAATTTGGTCTATTGCACAAGATCCGGTTTTGAAATAATTCTGAGACTTTGAGTGGGTGGTCTCATAATTCCGAAAAAGAAAAGTTTCATGCTATTATGTTACCAAAGTATGTTTTTGTGATTAAAATAACCGTCAGCTTGGTAGGCTTGGAAACTGTAATTTTTATTTAGTTTCTTCAAAATCCAAGAAGGGATATCATAGGCAAATGAATTTGGTCTATTACACAAGATCCGGTTTTGAAATAATTCTGAGACTTTTAGTGGGTGGTCTCATAATTCCGAAAAAGAAAAGTTTCATGCTATTATGTTACCAAAGTATGTTTTTGTGATTAAAATAACCGCCAGCTTGGTAGGCTTACTGTTACATATTATTTCAGAGTTTTAATTGGCTTTCTCTTTTCATGTGGCAGCATTTTGTAATTCTATCACAAGATACAGTAAATTGCATTTGCCCATTATTTTTCAAAACAGTTAAATACTTTATCTTTTTGAAAGTTTATTTTTACTTTGCTGATTCCTTAACATGTTGGTTTTCGTTGGCATTCCGCTGCACACGTGATTCATATTTTCTGTGTGGATCACATCTACATTATTAATTCTATGATCCGCCTCTTCTTTATTTAAGATAAAGTAGAGAAACGGGTCATCTATTTAGATAGAAGATGTGATTCACACGAAGGATATGCATCATGGCAACGAAATTTTTAAAACATTTCTCAGAGATTTTACTTGCGAGTAAAAGTGCAGTAGGGATAAGAAATAGTGATTTTGTAAATTAAAGCCCCGTTTCGAAGTTATGCCGGAGTTATTTTTGATCTCACAATATTGAAATCGATTAAATAAAAAGAACAATACATGATCCAGTATACTACACTCCATATTTCTCTCCACACTGATCTAGGAACATTTAACGCATGTTGGAAGATTTAGTATAAAATAGAGCCTCGATAGAGTTACGTCGTTAATCCGAGATTCTCTGTTCAAGTAACATATGGAGAAGCGAATAAAACAAATTTCGTAGAATAGAATCTGTTGGAAAATACTAAACGGAACAGATCATCTCTGCGATCAGATGTCAGCAATGACATCATGCTTCGTATTCTTCATTTGTATTAGATTAAAGATGAGAATCGTTGTCCTGAATCATTGTAGCCCATGTGTTAAAATTAATTATAGAAATGGTTTTCGTTAATTATAATTCTTGAATAATTTGTTTTTGCTCTGCGTGTCTATTTTCCACACTCCCAATTGTGTTTTTTCTTTTATATCAATACATTGATTTAAAAATCATGTTAAAAGGCATTCTAAAAAAATATAGAACTCTTCCAGGGAGGATTGGTACCATATTATTATAATCATGCTTTGAGTCTCGAACTAACAACTGTACAATCTTT
>JAPMOR010083037.1:420499-432861 GCA_026543865.1 Argiope aurantia
TCAATTGCTCATATTTGCGGCATATCATAGGAAGTATGAATAAAGAATTGAAATCATCTAAACATAAACCAACATCGAGTTTTTGATAAACTTTCATGTTTTAAGCTTCCTTGAATTGGATTGGAAAGAAAATCGTTATCAAAAATATAGTTTATCTATCAGTAAACATGATGGCGAGCAAATGCATTGAGATACAACAACTTAAATTTAGTATATGATTTTGACAGCAAAATTGTAAATGTTTGACGAATTTCGGAAGATATCATCATTGGAAAGTCTCATTTTGTTTGTGCATCATCATGTATAAGAACACTATAACTCAAAAATTCAACAAGCTAGGCAATGGTTTATTCACCTGTATGTTAAATCTTTTTGAAATCGTGATTCAAATCCTTCAAATGATTGGCCGCCTTTCTATCAGTTAAGATATGGGCAGTATAAAAAAGTGATTACACAAAAATTCATTAACTTGTATCTATAAAAATATCGACTTAAATCTAATCTATTAATGCGAAAATCACCGAAAATTGATACAATTCATTTGAATTGCTCCAAAATTTGAATTCATTTGGCCAAAAGAAGAGGCTCAGATTGCATATTCGATTATGTCACCGAATTGCAAACCGTAACACAATTGCGCCATATTCTATAAATATATCAGAAAGTTGAAAGACGAACATCCAGCTGGTTTGTCTTTTTACTTCCTGTCACGACATATCACGCAGCTAATTACAAAACAAGTTATTCTGCCTAAAAAAACTAGTTATCAGTGAATTACTTATTCACTTAAATAAAAAATAATATCAGTTATCTAGAAACACGATTCATGCACGCACTTATTGATTCCTGTCTGTAATAGAAAAGCCAAACGTATCTGTCGTTGACATCTATTAGATGTAGACATCTCAAATGACAAAACCATGAATATTTGAACAACTGAATAGAAGAGGACTGAATTATTAATCGCGATTAAGTGGCGTAACGAAACGACCACCTGCCAGAGCCTCCACCCATCCGTCATGAGGACCCTGTCAATAAATGAGTGCTTGGTTAAACGATACCGAAGGGTATCAGCTTCGCAGAAAAGAACCTGGAGGAATCAAGAACGGAATCAACTGTAAATGCCCGAAGAACAGAGCTTTCGATGCCAATGAACTAATAACCGATTTTTGTATCGACTTTGTTTTTACTTTCTCATATAAGAAGTGTAAAGAAAATATTGTAATTGTCAAATTTGAAATTTTGACGAATCCCCACATTTCAGAATTCTATGAGTTCGGAAAACACATTTTGCCATTAAGTCTGTTCTTTTGTGAATATGATAACTCTAAAACACTTTTGAGCTGACAGATGAAATTTGGTATATGGACTTTCGACCAAATGTGTAGATTTCTATCAAAATTTGAATGAAATCCAATAAGAGGAAGTCTGCCTTTGGCTATTCAAGTATAAATGAAATGATAACAAAGAATCTAGATAGATAAAATTTGAATCACAGATTTTGCATCTAAAATGTGCATTCTCATCTAATTATGAACCAAAACTTTCAAATAATTACTCATAGGTCTATAATTACTATAATAATTACTATAGGTCTATTGGGTTATGAGATTTAAACCCAAAATCTCATAAGCGAAATGACTTAAGTCAATGAAATTCCATATGGGATCTTGAGAATACAACTATAGTGTTTTATCAAATTTTGGTTTCAGTCGGTCTGAAAAAAGGTAGCCAAATTACAAATTTGCACGATGGATTATATCAAAATGCTAGATTCATGCCTATATTTTGTAATTACTGTTCGTCACTGCCATATGAAATATGCGTGCCTTACCCAAGATCCAGAAGCAGGAAAGGGGAACAAGACCTTTATTGAAGAATATGAAAAAGTAAGAGAAAGTTTTGGAGAGACAATTCTGATTGGTTAAAATTGTAAAACTGTAAGCTTTTATAGATTGTGGTAACTAATGCTGACAATAAGAGGGAATCATCCAGGTCTCGGTGACTGAGTGGTTTTTGTAAGGCTGAAAAATAAACCTTTTGATGGCAATAAATTAATAATTGTTTAAGTTATCGACTATCCATGCTTCAAATAACACACACACACACACACACACACACACACACACACTTCGAGTCAGTGAGAGCCAAAATTAATAATGAGGTAGTAGCGATTAAGTGTATTGTTAGATAAACTTAACTGTGACTTTAAAATATATGAAAGCGACAAAACTATTTCATTATAGAATTCCGTTTTAAACACCAGCTATCAATATTCTATGTAATAAAATTCTCTACATGAAATAAAAATGATTTAAACTCATAGAAGCTTTTATATAGAGAGCTAAGAAATATTATGTCATTCACTGGCCATCATATAATCATTCGCAGTTTTTCTGTACAAACTGGAATTAGCCTTGGGTTCAGGGGAGAAAATATTCTATATTATTTTTATTGCCGCCATCTATTTACATTTTCTCGTGTACGAAACATAAAAGGAGAAAGTACTGAAATCGCCTAAAAACCGAACTGGAGATTTTGATTCTGCTTTCATCGATTTTCATATATAACAAAAAGAAATGAGATTCGCTTAAGGACGCTTCATATACTAAATTTCTATCACAAAGAAAATGGATAAGAAAAAGAGTACTGGAATATAATAGAATAAAAATAAATATAATAATAATAAAAAAAATGTGTCCACAGAGAGAGTTCCAAGGAAGTTTTAGATTCAAAACCGATTTACTCATTTTCTGACACACACATAAAAATAGTTCCTGAAAGCAGACTTTTCCAGCTTAAAAATCTCGGAGAATCTGAAGAGATCTGGTCCAAAGTTGTAAACAACAAAGAAATGAAAATCGCTTAACGACCCTTCAAGAGCGAAGTTCCATCATCAAGAAAATGGAAAGTTTCGGAGGTAATAGATCAGCATCGTAATTGGAAGATGACACTGATTCTGAGTGATGATCGCTCAACACGTAGAGGAAGGAATCATGAGATATAGCGGAAGACGAAACAAGCAGTCCCTCCGCTTTACATGATAAACTCTTCTTAATCAAGAGAATGTGCAAAACAGACTCGTAAGCGATAAACAGTGTTTCAGACAAATTGCGTTATTCCGTAAAGATTTATTAGAATTTATGAAAATATTTCTGACAGTTTCTTTCCCGTATGCGAAGTATAGGAAGTATTGTCATCGTCAAAAAATCAACTTCGAGGTTTTGATGAATCTGTAAATGTTACACCTCTTTGAGACAAAACACAGCTAAAAGAAAAGGTTTCAGCGCAAAACACAAATTCATCAATAAGGCCTTCTTGCCTTCTATGAGAATGGAACCTTCTGGAAAAAAAACCTTAGATTTTTTTAAAATAAATCGATTTGGAAACTAAAGAAATCTTTAAAAAATTAATCAGGAAAAACCATCTACATTTAGAACTTGCTTCTTTACTTACTCCAATACGAAATATACAAAAAGATTGCACTAGAATATTTTTTTTTTAATTCAACATATTCTCCAGTGTTCAACATTGAAATGGAATCTTCAAGAATCAGACATTTCTTAGTCTAAAAAGCACATTTTCTGATTATTTCTATCCGTAAATAAAATAACATAGAAGCATTTTTAGTTAAACATAAGAAATTTGTTACGTGATCTTTAAAACAAATTTCTGCTGAAATCTGAACCATCTATGTTCACAGGAAATATATTTACCTGTCCTCTTTTAGTGTAAATGCTTCAATAGCTATATAATTTAAAAAGATAGATAGACAAAATTTGTTACAGTTAAAGGCACAAATATGATCAGTCAAAATTTTTGAATCAAACCTCGCAGTGATTGGACATTTGGGTCTCTGCATTCATACATGTGAACGCAGTGATTTAGATTGATAAAAATTTATTATATGATCTTGTAATTAAAATTGTAGTTATGATTATAATTGTAGTAGTATTCAAAATGTGATTTCAATAGGTTGGAAAAAATAAAGACGTCCCAAATGCATACTCAGTTTTCTTTATGTTACTCTGATATACAAAATGCTCATGGGAGGGTCTCTAAAAATAGGTATCTAACCACTTATGGTGTTCATGGCCGAATCCGAAGTCCACAATTTTTGGACGGAAAGAAGGACGTGGATAGCACCTATTGAAGTATGCAAGAAAATTTTAAGGAGTTCTACCCACTTGATTTTGGAAATCTGGATCCGAAATGCGGATGTCCTAAGATTAAAACTTGACAAAAAACATTGTGCGTTTTTTTTCAAAAGTTAAAAATTTTTTTACGGATAATAGGCTTAAACAAATTCTAATTCCAACAATTACAGGAATACTATTATATCCCTTCATAGTTTGGCAGTATAGTGCTGATTGTGGCATTTTACTCATTAACTGAGACGAGTAATCGGGACTTTATTATAATTAATATTAAAATCCATTTACAAAATCCATCTTATCCTCAGTTTATGGATATTTTTATTCCTATCAGTATTGTTACATATCCATTGTGGCATTTTACTTATTAAATGGCACGAGTAATATGAACTTAAGATTAATATTAAAATATATTTACAAAATCCATCTTATCCTTAGTGTGTGGATATTTTCATTGGTATTCATGTTGTAATTGAGATACCGTCCATTGGGTTAAGGTGAAAAGTTAACCTGTACAATAACAGTTAAAGATATTTTGCTCTACATTGAAATGCAAGTTACAAAAGGCAAACGAAGCGTACACAAAACAATACTAGCAGAAATTAACAACATACAGCAAATAATATTATAAACGCTTAACTGTTTTGTCCGAGTGCCATACATGCATCGATTTATCGAATGTTGTTAGTTGTAAGCAAAAAATAAACCATTCATAACAATTGTAATTCGATATTAAAATTACTTCGAATACATAGATAAGTCAAGTATTCAATGGATTTCCATTTGAATCAAAATAAGAAAATATTCCCAAAATAGAAGGTGTCATCTTATTAGATAAGAAAATAAAACAGTTAAGTGGTTAAACAGCTGTAACAACACAAGGTGTTCAGAGATCTCGCAGGAGCTCAGCACTCCCAACACAGAATTCGCTCTACTACTCGCTTCTTTTGACTTGACTGATTAAATTTTATAGTTTCTTTGACATTTGACCCTTATGATTGGCCATTGTTTTATTCTCTTACTTATTTTATAATTTCTGGGCAGTGGCAAGATTTTTTTTTTTTTAAATTTTCTTTGAAATTTTCTTTATTTTGAAAAAATTTACTGGGAAGAAAAAAAAAATTAGTAAAAGATAATATATTAATTTCACAACCATGAACATAATGTTGCCTGTTAGTGATGCTTTAGTATTCAAGCTAAAGAATCCTTTTGACTTAAAAGTCTTTATCAGAATTTCGTAACTTAGTTGAAGCTTCTTTCCAGTGTTATCGTTTATTAATACCTTATATTATTATTAATTTTTCAATTTTATTGTTCACCCTAAAATTTCTACAAAAGAAATGCAGCCAAGAAAATTTTCCATTCAAAAATGGTTTATGAGTACAAGAAGCTTAAATCGCATTCAGCTAATCGACTTATTTATTTAATAATTATGAAATTTTCGTAGTTTGATCGTGAGTTTTAGCATTCTAGTTTGAACATTGCATAATTTTTACTCTTATGAAACATTTTTTTTTTTTTTTTTTTTATGAAAAATATTTTGCCGAAAATCGAGTTACCAAAATTCGGGAAAAAGTCATAATATGAAAAAGCTTAAGCAACTATGAGCTAAAAGATTTATTTATTTAATTACCATGCATTTTTCTGCATTGAAATTTCTTCGTTATTTCTATTTCTTCATAATTTGTAGCATCCAAATTTGAACATGTTGGAACTTTTTCTCTGCAGGAGGGTTTTGATTTTTTAACAAAATGATTTTGGTAGAATTTGATACCTTTTTTTTTTTTTTTCCCCACACATTTCATAAGTGGAAATAGTTTCAGAATGAATGGCCAGAGGGATCTTTAATCATGTCAATTTTTCCAATCAATCGTTTTTTATTTATGTAATAATTTGGAATTTTTGCTATTTGCTCGTGATCTTTAATTGATAAACTTGTGCCTTTTGGATCTCTTTTCTGTTGAAAAATCTTGTTTTATCATCGACTTGCCAGTCTTTGATGCTCTCAAAGTCTAAAGTCTTTTTTTTTTAAATCATATTTTCTATATATAAGCGTACATGGAAAAATATCCTAAAAATTCATGTTCAAATATTTCTAATTTTAAACATCGTTAAAATTATTGAACCATTTGTTGCAATGAATTTCTGGAAGGAAGGGGTATTTTTTTGCTATCTCTGTAACCAGAGATAGCAAAAAAATACGATATCGATAATTATTGATTCTTGTGCAATAATTTTAATTCGATTGTTGTGCAAGAGATGGCGGTACTATTAGCTTACATCGCATTTCTACTCGCGCGATTCCGGAATTTTACACATTTTTGTATCAATGATTTTGAATTTACATTAGTATCCAAAGAGCTATCATCATAAAGTAAAATGAAGTGAAATCGACCATCGAAAGGGACTCTCCACAAATTATCAACAATCAACAAGCATTTAAATTATTTTTCCTTTCCTGTAATTCCTGTTTAAGAAGTATATCTACAAGCCAATGTTACTCTTTTGAACAAAGATAATTCCCAAAAAAGAAGAAAAAAATCATGTTACTCTTTACGAAATGCTATTTATTTGCACCTATGCTGTTTTAATAATAATAATAATCATTTTATAACATATCAGACATTAAAATACCGCTTTAAGCCAATTTAGATTGTAAATGTGAATTTGACAAGCACTTTTTTGTACAACTAGCTTAAGACTGATACAACCCATTTGTTGTTGTCTTACAAATTTGTAATAACCATTGACCACAAGAATACAAATTATCTTATTGTTATATAATAAAGTTTCACAATCACAGAAATTATTTTTTAATTAAAAATTTTATATCCTTAGTTATTTTTAAGCTCAAAAATTGAACAAAAAACGAATTTTAAAAATTTTCCTTAATTAAATAATTTAAAAAAAAGCCAAACGATTTCATTCAACGTTTTGATATCAGTTAATGAACATTTTTCTTTCTTTTTTATTCTTATTCCTTTCTTCTTTATTTTGAATAGACAAAAATACAATCTTTAAAATGAAACTTCAGATCGAAGAATAATTATAGTACATGCATTTAAATAATTCAATCAAAGTTCAAGTACATTGTTTGATAAGTATTAGTAAATATCTGCTCTCTTTTCTTGTGTTTTAAAATTTAAAAAATTTAGTCGTAATTGTAAATTTATAAAATTATTTCTCTTCTTCTCAATAGTGTTTTGTGTTATTAACGATTGGTTTATTTTTATTAGAATATTTATTTTAACTCTCAACAATCATTTACATAAAGAAAAAAAAATTCTAGTTTTTTTAAACGGTGACTTAAAGAGGTGTTCTTTATTATTATTTTATAAAGAAATTTAAACTTCGGCGAAAAAAAAAGTAGGTTAATTTAAGGCAAAAAGCTAAAAGTTTTGTAAAAAGGTTTTTAAAAAAAACTAAGGTGGGGTTTTCTCTCTTAAAAAAAAACTATCTAGGTTCTATTGCGACCAAGAGCTAGCAAATACTTTAAAAAACTGCTTAAATTAGTTACTCATTTTAACTAGCTATTCATCAATAATTCCATCAAAGTAATTAAAATTTAAAAAATTAATTTATTATAAACAAAATAAGCTTTTGGTGGCAATCAAGTTTAATTGAAAATCTGGCATATCTTCAATTTCACAATTACATTTGATAACTATTTTAATTTGATAAATGTGGCTTTTTTTTTTTCAAAAATAAGTAAAAATGAAGTGTGAAGTAAAAAAAAGGGGGGCGGGGTGGGGGTGGAGGGCAATTTAAAACAACTTGGTCTTAGAAATTAAATTAAAAAAAAAGACGACGTATTTTGCTGTTATAAAATTTAATGTGTCATTCTTAAAAAGAGGTAAAAAAAAGAGAGAGAGAGAGAGAGAGAAAGAAAGAAAAGAAACACACATTAAAATTTCCTATTCTTTATAACCAATTATTCGATTAAAATTTTACTAAATATTTTTTTTATAAATATAAAAGTTGTAAAGTTATAATGGTTTAAGCAACTGTTTGATTCTTAGGAATATTTACGATTCTTATGTATTACGCAATTCAACTTTTTTTAATTGAAACGACGCTTTTTTTTTTTTTTTTTTTTTTTTTTTTTTTTTTCAGAAATGCGAAATTAAAAACAAGGAATTAGTCACTAAAAATAAAGTCTTAATTCTTGGAGTCAAAATAGTAAAAATACATTTATCTAAAAAAAAGCACCTTAAAAATAGATTTTAAAAAATACATGAGTTACAGAAAATAAAAGACTTAACTATTTGATACTTAAAAATCTCTTAAGTCATTAAATAGAGATCAATATTAGGTAAAATTTATTTTAAAGAGATCACAATAAACTGTGACGATGGTAAAGAGTGATTGATTTAATTTGTAATTTTAACTCGAGGATGTGAATTAGTTTACAACTCGCCACCAAGGAATAAAAGAAGCGATGTGTCGGTGAGTCCAAGTTGTTGCTGACCTCGGATTATTCAGAGATGGACCGAGATCCTGAGAGAGGGTGGGAACAATATGACTAGCAGACTTCTGATTGGTTCGCTCCGTGTCATCCAGTCACGGCATTTCCTCATTGGAGGAATTGCTGCTGTTCGCTCTACGTAAGGTAGAAGGAGGGGGGGGGGGTATTTTTTTCACAAACAGATGTTTTTTAATTGCCTGTTGTTGCCAAAAGGAGTGAGTCATATCCATCTTTAGGAAGTATCACTGTGTACATTTCCGATCCTTTTATATGAACAATATGCCGAGATAAAAATAGATTTATTCAAACATTGAGACTAAACTCTACCTGATTTAAATTATTATTTGGGGTAAAAATATATCAAGAAACATGCCATATTTTAATATTTTATTTATTACGTATTAATTCTTTTAAGTAATAGATTAAAAATATCTATTAATTATTTATTTGTATCCAAATCATGTTGTCTTAAACACAAAATAGATTAAACACAAAATAGATTAGGCCCGATTAAACACTGTCCAATCTGAAAGCAGAAATGCATAAAAGAACGAGTTATTCCGGTATGCTAAACGATAAACAAAGCTGAAAAGTGTTAAGAAAAACTCTAATAAAAACAAATAAAGCAAGAAAACATGTCAAATGTTAAACTAAAAATAGCAGTAAATATTTGCTTCTAATATGTAGATCTATAATTAATATTTAATAAATAAATAGCAACTAATTTTATTTATTAAATCTATGGTAATGAATAAGGAATATTATTATAATGTTAAAATGATAATTTCTATAAGTAAGTGAATAACTATACTAAACGAAAAATTAACGAAATTTTAACTATGTCGATTGTACAATGAATCTTAAAAACTACATATTTTTCATAATTAAAGAGTTCGAAGTTCTTTTTTCCTTCAAAATTTTGTGAAATTATTTATTGTCAGACATTAATTCCTTAAATACAAAATATATTCTATCAGTAAACAAATACTTCGCAATTAATAATAACAATAAATAAAGAGATTCAATCTTAACTAGTTTTGTCTCTTCCATGATCTTAAACCTAATTTGTCTACCTTTCTTTTATTTTTTTTAAATTTTCTGCTAATTATATAGAAGTAATAATGGGCATCTAGAGATGTATTTCATACTGTTTCAAAAAGCTAGCGTAGAAGTGCTAATGACTAATACAATGCAAAGTGTTGTTACAAAATATATTTAATAAATATTTAGAAAATTTCGTTACATTTAGAGAAAAATATTACGAAAATAAAACTAGAATCACTAAAAAACTATTATTATTATATTAAAAAAAAATTTTTTTAAATGGTGTAAAAAAAATTTTGAGATTATATGCTTTGAAGTTACTGACATAAAACGTTAAAATATACAATGACTTTTAATTGAAAATTAGTTAAATTTTGAAATTCCCTTTTTGAAATTTACAATCCAAGAAGTAATTACGCGCCAAGTTTGGAAGTTCTATGCTTCGCCCTGATAAACATTTTGAATTTTTTTTTTCATTTATGTATATTGCTATTTACAGATAAAACTGCAGGCTATAAACATTATTACTTTTTTAAAAAAGAGGGGGAATAGTTCGAATTTTTTAAAATATTACAATTTAGGAAGCATTTTAAACTAGTGTGTTTCTTAGGGAGAAAGCACTATGTTGCACTTGGTTTCTTAATTTTCCATTTAAATAACGAAACTATAGATTAGGGTTCTAGAACATAATTTCAAGATTTTGTTATCTCACGATATTCATTATTAAGACTATATGTCTCGATTATTATAATTTTTAGAATTTTTTTTATTTTCTAGTAAAAGAATATTAAATAAATTAAATGAAATAAAAATGATTATTTAAATCCAACAATATATGAATAAATTCTGTCTTAACTCCTGAAAAATAAATTAATAAAGTAAAATGAAAAATTAAAGAATACTTTTGCCATAAAATTGATATGACTGGACTTACTTTACCATAAAGTCGAAGAAACAAGTATTTTTAATTTTTTCAGTTTGATTTCAGGGGGGTGGGGGGTGGGAGGGTATGTTGCAAATCTGAAAACCTTAGAAGGAGGTGGGAAGTACTAGCTAACCAAAAAATACTAATAAAACAGCTTGGTAATCATTAATAATAATAATAAACTTTCTATTTTTGTGCATTCAAATTTTCAAATGTTTTGAGGCTTAACAGGTGTTGGTGAATTGCAACCAGAGAAAATGTTTCTCAGAATTTTTTTTCAAAACACTTGATTTTTTTTTATTTATCTTTTCTTACACTGCTATAACATACACCAAATATTTTATATTATTGCGAATAAGAAAAAAAAAAGTTTTAAGATGGATTTATTTTTAAATACTGTGAAAATCTAAATAAATTAATTTACAAGAGAAATGGGTAAAAAATTGTAATCAAAATCTTTTAATAATATTTCAAAAAAGCAAATTAATAAATTCCTTTTTTTTTTAATTTAAAAAGACGAAAGTCTAAAATATATGTAACTCTGTTTTAGTAATCAATGATTGTTGATTGAGTCTCTTAAACGCCGATTCGATTAAGACTGGAGAAGAAAAAAACAGAGAAAATTTAACTCTTTTAATATATTGATAACTATTAATTAATACATAATCACGCTTATTAGTATATAGCAATTTAGAATAAAAATGAAATCCCGAGCAAATTCTTTAATAGTCCATAAAATGTCATTACTAAAATTTTATTTCCATTAAAATTCACAAAAGCCAGAAAATATCAAAAAATTAACTTAGCCGCATTGTTTTCTTAGGACCCAATTGCAAGAAGTACTGAATTGAAATACATACATACATATATATATATATATATATATATATATATATATATATATATATATATATATGATTAAAAAACTGAGTATTGCTCATAAATTTCTTGCTGAAATTGGATTAATAAAATACAATTTACATGAAAAGTAGTAGTTTTGAATAGAATTAATTAATATTAAAAATCTTGCTCAATATTTTATCAGGTCATAGTTTACTTTTCATCACGAAGTTTCTTTTTTTTTTTTTTTTTTTTTCCATCCCCCCCTTTTTTTTTTAAAAAAAAAAATGCTTAAATGCTTTTTCAGAAAGAGATATCATGGTCAAAGTTATACTTTTTCCGATGTAATAATTTTTAGCCTTTATATATTCAGCTCAAAAAAGTCACCGAAAATTCCACGTTTTATGGAAACCAAACCCAGGTCAGCTATCAATCAGTAAATACATTGACAAAGATTTTATGCTAATAGGCTTTTTCGTAACTAAAATTTGGCGATGTTCGTCAATGACGTATGGTTAATATGATATATTTTCTTTCTGTCTGTACATGGAAACCGTTCATTTGGATGAAGACAGAGCCAACGATAAACCTGACGCTTCGAATAATATCCTCATAGAGCCTCTATTGAAAAAGAGTACATTTTTTTATGGGATTATACTTACATTCTGTGTCATCACTTTCCAACCCCCTGTCAAATCAAGAGGTTCAGAATTTTGAATAAAATCCATCGACTTACTGTTATTTCTTTCGAAGAAATATATTACATTCTACGGAGATGGGGAAACTGCCTTTCGAAAAAAATATTTTTAATTTAAATAGTCTGAACGCGTCTGAAGGAAGAACCATCATTAGACAAGTAGCAATTCATACCAAAATTTTTCAGGTGCATCATATTGGAGAATGTGGATGAACCATTAGAAAGTAATATCATATT